>JAQFXZ010000456.1:0-19548 GCA_034694025.1 Ceratophysella scotica | reverse complement strand
AAGATCATTTTCTGGGGATCTTGCCCATCTATGCGTAAAAGTGATGTTATGTCCAGAAATCAGTTTGCTGGTCCATCAATTTTTGTGAAGAAGAGGTTTTGGCTCTGATGCATGTTTCCATCGGTATATCGGTATATGGAAAATAACAGAATTGGCCGTATGCTAAGCTAAACAAATTCTCTTGTCGGTGGATTCCGGTACACCAGATCCGGATTTTGACTCAAGTTTTGATAGGTCGACATAACAGGATTTAATAAAATATAATGATCTCAAATGTGACTGTTTGACATAAAAGGTTTTTGGTGGAGCGGAGTCTCGACTCACTTTGTCTTGTAAGTTCATTCCGACTCGACATGCCAAGAGAAGCTGAAGCTGAAGATGAAACGGGAGCTGAGAGGTCTGGATACATTACATGTGAATTCTAGGCAGGCAGTATTTCCCAATCAAGTTCTCCTGACGTTGACGTTTGTGCATGATGCTGATGAGAATCCGGATGTTCCGTAATGATAGCATGGACTTCGGCCTGGGCAAGTGGCTGGATGTTGGGATGTGAGTGAAGGATATGGGAATTCAATTCGGGATTTGAGTTTCCATGCCTGCCTGCCTGCCTCTCTGTGAAAGGATTGTGAGGACAGAAGTGGCTCTCCAGTCCCTGTTTGTAATATAATAATGGAGCGAGAGACAAAGAGCAGAGGAGTCAAATGATGGACGAGAAAGTGGGCTTACGAGGTCACAATATTATTATTCTCTCCATTTCAAAGGGAAAACCTGGATTCAGACGAAAAATTAATTCAAAAGACTACGGCCCACTCCTACTCACAATCCTGCAGGAGGAGATGGGATGAAACCCAACCAAAAGACCCAATATCATCTCTTCTGTCATTCTCAAAGGATCCAACAGGACTCTGGAGCTTGGCTCATGGATCCGGTTACGTGATCTATGTTCTACTAGTCCGGAAATTGTACCAGGCTTACACAGAATCACGTGATTTGGAATTCAGGATTTTGAGCATATAAATGAGCTTCAATCTGTGATTTTGAGCAAACTTCTGTGAATTGGAATTTTAAGAATGGATTGTCGAGCAAATTTGTGCTTCATCATCGAGGAAAGGCTCGTACCCACTAAAACATAGAATATAGTTTCGACCCAAAAATATTTGCATTTGAATTTCGAAAAAATACTTGCCTAGTTTAAAATCCAGTCAGCTAAGCTGCAAATACGCAAAACATGTTGAGATTTGAAATATATCAAATTCTTAACACTAATTCGTGAAAATTTTATAAAATTCCAAAGCTGGACTGATAAAATAAAAACCTGAGAGAATCGTTTGAAGAAAATACTAATAAAATGTAGAAAATCTTAAGAAAGTGCCAAAATATGCAGTAAAACTTCAAAAATCTAGTCAATAACTTTGCAATATGCACCAAAATCAGAAAAAACTTCAAGATGTAAAAAATGCAGATATGCACTACAGTAAAGCCTTGGAATATGCAAAAATATGCAGCAGGTATAAAAATTCGTTATTCTAACCAGTGAAATTGAACACGAGTTAAATTAGGCTATTGAATTTTTTAGAAGATAAAAGTTTCCGGTTTGAACCATGAATTTCGTATTGACAATTTATAAAGGGAGTGTGGCATTTAGTCGCAAAGTACAAGTAAAAAGCTTTTACTTGTGGTCTATTAAATTTCCGGTTAATTTGTTTCAAAGAATTCAGAAACAAATAGCAAATTGTGAATTTTTAGAGTAGCTAACGCTATATTTAAAGATTGAACATTAATTTCGTTCTGATTTTCGGTTTTCCACGGCTTTGGTGTGGCTTAACCTTACATTCGATAATATCATATACCGTATAGGTTATTTTACTGCTCTCCAAATTACCGTTTGATGCAGCTACCTTGGAAATTGTTCAGGAATATTTTAAAACAGTTGAAAGGACATTGTAGGACCCATTAGTTCAATTTTTGATTCACATAGCAGAACTTAGTTGTCGTTTGTAGTGAGTCTCTGTATAATGTACGAGTCTTGAGAGAACACTTGTAAATTGCAATAAAGTTTCTCAAGTTGAGAAGTGGAGCTATCAATATAAAAAGGGCTTTGGAGCGGAGAAATTGGAGGAAAGTACGGAGATATATCCATACATGGCAATTACTTTGACAAAGATATAGAGACACGCTGGGCTTCTGACTCTAGAGTATGATTCCAAACTCGACATTATTTGAAAGTCTGAAGGCAGTGTTAAATTAGCTTCGTATTGGACACGAATGAATGGCTTTTCACCCAATCCGCCAACATTAACATCTACCTTCAAACTAGCCTTCAATCCTTACTCTCTCTGCCTACTAATCAAGGTATGGATTAAGAATTTAGGAAATATTATTTTGAAATTCTCAATTAAACCTGAAAGCAGGCAAATAATTAAATTCAGATTAGACTTTTTTCATGGTCACTTGCATCGTGGAGTTCACGCTTTTTGCTTAAAACGTGAAAGGATTTAGAATTCGGTTTAAAATTTAAAACCCAGCTCCAAAATATTATTTTGATTGCAAAAAAATCGTTTCGTAAATATATAAAAATGGTCAGGTGCAAAAAATATTGTGTACAAATATAAATGCGTATTTGATACCCATTTTACTTAAAATTAACTAAAAATTTACGCAAAAGTCCATAAATATGTCCCAAAACTAGAAAAATCTCAAAATGTGCAAATACGCACTAGAACCGTAAAATATACAGAAAATGAGTAGCATTTCGGCTGTTGAAGCCAAACAGATGTGAATCGTTGAGATCTTAAGTTAAAAAGTCTTCAGTATGGCTGGGAAAATAGATTTTTTTCCCTTAAACATTAGAATTTTAGGTCATGTCTCAAAAGCATCAAAATAAACACAAATCTTGATTACTAAACCCGAACCCTGATCCCAACCTATGGGCATGTAATTTAAATGTCTGTCAACAGAAATTCCGCTGATTGCCAAGTCAGTAGCCAGAAGTGAAACTTCCTCACATATGCTGATATTTAATAAGAGAATCCGGGCTTTTCTGCCTAGCTTCATTTTGTAAACACTGCTGGAAAAACACAGTTTCACATGACGACGCCTAACTTCTACCTTCGTCCCTGATTGTCATTTTGGGAACTGAATCGGAAAGTAGCCACGTTCCTCTCCAGCACAGATCAGTCAGACGACCAGAAGGGAAATGTTCCACAGGCAGTGATCAGGAAGATTGGGAAATATTTGCAAGGACTGAGCAGGGATAATTGTCGGGTGGAGCTGTACGTACGTTGTATGTTTAGGTGAGACAGTTGGATGATGTAGGCTCAAACTCAGGTTTCTACATCCAAGCATTCACGAGCATGTATATAGACAGAATCTGGGACGCCTACCTTCAAAATGAGTGAACCACATCAAATGTCTCATCGAAGAGTTCCGTTTGCAATGAAATCAAATGTTCAACGTTCCGCTCTTCCGCTTCGCTGAAATTCTTCATACGGACCAATTCGTTTCATAAGGCCTACAGCATCTGTACTAATACAAATATTCATTCAAGTTTTCATTTACGGGAACCCGGTCTGACTTGTGTTAAAATGTACTAAGGTCATGAATCTGTGGTGATATCAATAGATTGAAAACTAACGGGGAACGTTGTATGAAGCTTTTCATTTTAAAATTTGAAATGTTTTTCCAATTTAAAAAAAATTAAATGTATTTTGTCTGATCAATCCAATTGAGTTTAGAAATTAAAACGATGTGACCCAAGCTGAAACCTCTATTTTTTTCCTGCAATTCAGTAATGAGCTTTTAACACCTAATTCACAACGCATAGGCAGACAAAATTTATAAGCATTTTAGAAATGCTTATAAAAAATCGCAAGCACAAAATTTCGGGAACCAAAAGTACAAATTACATATACTTTTTTTTTAAATTGCATGCTTTTACGAAAGCATAGTGAAATTTTAAATAAAAACTATCAATACTCAAAAAATTAGAATTTAAGCAGAATTTGAAGTAGTAGGAGATGTCCAGATTTGCTACGGTTCTTACGAGTATATGCATAAAACTTTAAAATGTCTGAAAATTTTATTTTTGCCAATTGAAACTGAAAATATTGAAATCAAAAACGGGCTTTGCAGCAAAAACCTTCACAATAAAAAATGCATTCGTGGCGAATAAATGTAACTTAAATCACGTATTTTAAATACGTTATTTGCAAAGGATGCACGACTATTTTCCTCAAGCACGGTAACATGTAAATTTAGTATATTAAACTGATTTCCGTTAAAATTATCTGTAAACAGAACACTTACCAATACAAGCTATCGCATTCGTTTACTCGTACTAGTCTGCCTGCAGCTGACAGTGAAGAGCCGATCCGACTTTTATTTTGGGTAAGGGTTTCTGATTTGTGGAACGTTGTCTTGGCGCCCTCTCTCGGGCCTCCGTGTAACCGCATGCTTTCTCCATACACTCACACTGCACACTGAGAGAAAAGTTGCTCTCCTCTTCCTCGGCCTCGCTCAAACTTAAACAATAAGGAAACTTTTTGTACATAGTGCAGGTGAATGATCTTTTACTACACGTTTCTCACTCAGCTGCCGCGTCTATTTGCACTTCGCTCTAAGCTAATTTCTATACCAAGTACTCAAGTAGAACTTTAACCATTTCACATCTATGCTGGTGCATGTCCATAACGTACACGGAAGTCGGAATTGGATATATCTCATGTACATAAGACTGTATTTGTCTATTGTCGATACACAATTTTGAATTTAAAACAGCAAATGTTTTCAATTGGAATACTGTATACGCGGGCTGGAGAGAGCCAGATTATTTTGATAATCTAAGAAATTAGGGAAAAACTTTTTTTTAAGCGCTTGTCATGAGTTACAGCTTCTTTCTCGTCTAATGTGTCATGTTCAAAAAAGTTTTTTTTAAGATTCAGACCTGTACTCTTAAACAAATGCAAACGATTTAGTGTAATGTGAAATTAAGTATCGAAAATCGAAAATTAATAATTCTTTGAAAAACATTGTTAATTTTTGGACGAATGGGCTAAAACTGTGCTGATTCACTGAAAACATAGTACTCTAGCTCAGAATTCGTAGCTAATGCGCAAAATTAGGATGTTGCTCTCTGAATTCTGATTCCGGCCGCACTCGTATGTGGGTGATTCTCAAAAAGCGAACTTTCACCACACTTTATTTCCTCTCCAGAACAAATTCCCTGTAATTTTACAGTTCTTGCATTTTACTGCAACTCATTGAAGTGACTGTCGTTTTACAACAACGTACAAATTAGATGGAGATTAGAATATTAGCAAATTGCAGTAGAACTACATAAAGATGAGTAACAGGAAGAAAGTGCCGTAATAAAAGAAAACGGCACGTGCTGTTTTCCAACCTGTGATAACGTAACGCTCAATGTCCTAAGTTTGTTTTCCAACTTTTGTCCTTAAACGCTCAATGTTAACGACTTATATCTTGAGACTTTTTAGTAGATCATTTATAGCGATGTCATCCTTGCCCAAAGTGCCATTAGCCGTGTTCCTGTATCAAAGAGACCAGTATTGATGAATATTAAATTTAGAAACAGTGTACGTGCTTATTATGCAAACATATCTTGTCAAATTGAATGTGAGGCCGATATGGTATGAGTTTAGAAGAAATTAGTGATTTCAGCTGCTAATACTCTTCATTTCACACAAAGGTAGGCTTGCTAGTATAATAATGGGAGTAAACGAGAATACAGTACAGGATTGTGAATCTGCATGGTGTAGCAGCAAAGTTTGTGTTGAAATAATACTTGTAGCCTGTAGTCTCCATAAAATTGAAATCCTACCGAGGTCCACTCCCTGCCTGGGGACCACGGACCCAGGATCAATAAATGCCCACCGTTTTCTCTTTTTCCGCTTCCATCCTTCTCCCGGCTTTCACCCTACACTTGTCCAGAAACGTCGGGTCCACGCCATCACACTTCGACAAACACCCGCCGACAATTTCACTCCATCAAATTCGCTTGTCACAGCTAGAAACATAAATAAATCCCAATTTAAGATTCAGAATTAAGTATCGTTTGGAAAATTAAATTAGGCGCGCGGACGCGGACGCAGTGCTTTCCTGCATTAAGCGCTTTATACGGTTTTTAGGTAAACCTAAAATGGAACTTTTTTTGAAACTGTACCGAATCTTTGTGTCGAGGTTTTTGGTATTGCACTGGCTGTAATGATCAAAAACATTCGAAATTTGCGTCCCTATTCATTTAAATTTTAAAATATTCATATGAAAACTCAAATAAAATTTAAATGTTATAAGTTTAAGACAGCAGAAAGAATGTACAACGTCATCAGATATCAATGGATCGAGTTACAATGTAGACACTGTGTCCAAAGAAAACGCTAATTTGTTTCCGAAATCTTATAAAAATATTTTAAAAATGCAAATTTCTCTACATGAGTAGGCAGTTGACTTTAATTTTCTGAGTTCAAAAGCCGTTTTTTATGGTAATTTAACTATCACAATTGCTTTAAGTGGAGCTGCAGGATGGAATTGACGCAGTACTCCATTCCATAGTTTTGTGCATAGTCAGAGACCCATCTGGATTCGTACGAAGAGACCGAGATCAAAGGAAAGCATGGAGAGAACCACCACAGTTGACTCTTTTTGAAAGCAAACAAACTGACAAGTGCATTCAAAACCGTTTCTCTTTTCCATTAAAATAGACTCCATTCCGAAATGACCACGTTTTAAATTGCTGTCCTTTTACTTTCATCTTGAATTCAAAGTATTTCCTGATGGGAAGCAGTGTCGCCAAATTCATGGTGTACGTACTTGGCGGGTCAGATTGAATTGTATATTTTTGGTATCGTTTTGTTTATTTGATTTTGAATTTTTGTATTTTCCGACACGGCGACTAATATGCTATTGCAGGTCTCATGTTTTAAAATCGCTAGTTACCCGTTGCGTAGCAACAAAATTTGAATTTATAGACGCACACCTATACAACATACACAAAACGTTATTGTTTGGGAAAGTATGAGTAAGCGGAATGGAATGTGTTGCAAAGTACGATGTCCTTCCTACACGTTGAGAACTAGTGTTGTAATTATGTCTTGGAAGAAGCTGCAGAGGAAGGGATAGTGGGACCGGTGGAATATTATATGCTAATTCTGGGGTCAAATTAGAGAGCGAGTGAGACATAATCATGAGCATAAACTTTGTTGGGAGTTGGAGAATTGTCAAGAGGATTTCAATACGGCTTCGTACATCTATCCTTTAGCTCGCTCAGACTGAGTTTCTTCATTGAAGAATCTTAATATCAAATTCAGCGTACAGTTTACGAAACTCTGTCCTTCTATACCCGTACAAAATGCAGCTGTTAAGTCAATATACAGTATAACAATCAATTGTCCTGGCCTGGCGTGGAATATTTATACATTAAATTAAGACCCAAGGTCAGGCTCTGAGACGTTTACCACAGTTAATCAAGCTTAAGGCAGTTTAATTAATTTGTGCTACCAAGAAGACATCATTTGTAGTAGATGTGTATTTATATATGTTGGGGCTAATATGGATAATTGGCTAATATGCATAATAGCCGGTTAATTTGGAATAGGAATTCTAAACAACGTTGATAAATGCTTGTAAATATATGTATCTGATTTCTGAAGTTAGCTGCTTTGTCCCAGAATTTTACCCTCTTTTCAATGGCGTAATTCCCAATTCAATCAGATACACCTAAGCATAGAAGGGCTCAGACAATGCAGACTCATCCCGAATCATGTGTTTAGCTATATTTGATTGAACAAAAAAATTCACCATTGGAAAGAGCGTAAAATTCTGAGTAGGAGCAGTTACCTACAGAAATCGGATACCCATATTTGCAAGCATTAATCAGCGTTATTTAGAATTCATTTTTCATATTAACCGGCTATTATGCATAATAGCCAATTATCGATATTACCTCCAACTTTTATATAGTTTCAGCTTCAGTTTGAGTTTTGAATCAGTTTCTACTAGGAAAATCGACAACTAAATCAAATGACCAGTGCCAATTAAATTGCTTTCCATGAAATCAATCTTTGGCAAGAAAAGCAGGAAAGATTAGGGCATCGAATCCCCTTCCGCCCTCGACACGATATTTATAACCCGGCATTAGTGACGAAGCCCAAGAAAGGTCTATCAAGTCAGAGGATAGGAGAATTGCTTTTTCGCCTCGTCTCTGCGGTGGTTTCAAGATTCTACAATTTAATTTTTCAAGTCGACAAAGAAAGAATATCCTTGAGGGATTTGACGTTCTCTCTTTCGTCTATGCATCTAACTACTTCCAGTCAATGTTTGCCTGCAAAGCACTGAGTACAATAGGTAGAGTACTTTCACCTTCACCTGGTGCTGTTCAAAATTTGTTATACTTCATTTCACAAATGAAATTAAACTCTAGTTGGGGCTTAACTCGCATAATCAAGTACAGCAAATCAATTTTTAATGCTGACCAATCGAAACTATAGAATAATAGGGTGATTAACGCCAGGCGGTACTCTCGAATCTGATGTCCTGCCCTTCGATCCATCTGTTCTAAATTCAATTCAATTTCTCAGGAAATTCAGAACTAATCAATAAAGTTGGGTGCTCGTAATGCCCTCTGTGAATGGTTTTAATTCTTTCGAGCAAAATATCGCTGTGTGGAATTTTACCTATGTCAATTTAATACTAATTTTTTGCGATCATTTTCCAGAATAATCAAAAATGCATCTTCGAAAATCTTTTAAGAAAAAAAAATAGAAACACGTTAATCCATTATATTTTCGCTTGAAATTATTGTTGAGTCGTTCATTTGAAATTTGTTCCTGGTAGGTGTAATTTAAGTTCTCCATAATTGCAACCTACACAAATTATTAGGATAAAGGAAAATTGAAACTGTCAATTTATAAATTTTAATTCCAATTTAACCGTAATGCTGTTTTAAAGTATAAAAAAGTTAACTCGCTGCGTCCCAAATGCTCACTTCAAATGAATTACGCCTGTGTGCAATGCTTCTGTAATTCAATTTGATTAGTTGTGAATTCTGGGTTCTATTAATACACCCATGTACATATCACCTATAAATTTCGAAAGGGGATTATTAAAATTGCATGCGAATTTATTCTACTATGCTAATTCAAGGCGATTCGTTGGAACTGCATTTCTTGCAGTAGCTGTTCATGAGGCTTAAGCTCGTTAGATGGTTGTCTGGTAAGACAGAGCTGGAGAGAAAGGAGTGAAAGGAAGAGTCATAGGATTAGGAGCCGGGAGTGGAGCTATGTATTATCTGCATATATTATAAAAAATCCAGCAGAAAAAACCCACGTAGCCATTCCATTATCATCATCAACTGAGCCGAACCAACAGCCATCCATCCAACCTTACCTTCTCTTCTCTGCACTCAAACTATTACTCCCGTCTTTCTCTCATTCCATCTAAACACCCGTTCAGGCCACTTTCACTCACTCAGAACTCCACACTAAATCATAGCCCAACAGATCTGAACTGGACAAATCCGCCTAATTTGGAAGTCTGTATTTAAAAAAGAATATCATCGTTTGGCATTAACTTCGTTGCACTTTATTTTTTTAAATTTGAGAATTAGTCTTGGTTTCTAACAATTCTTAATTTCATTAGAAAATAATATTCAAATAACTTAAAATTTATCACACAAGTGAGAACACCATTATAAACTAAGGTGGTCAAAAAAATTTAGTCGACCAGCCGAATTTTGAATACTTAATTTTGAATTTACTAATTTTTATCAATTTTTAGGCAAATTGACGAATCACTGAACATTGTGAAGTAACCTTTCTGAGCGCTTACTGATTTTTAAATTTCACTGTACGAAACACCTTGAATCTCAAGAATTTTGAAGTTCCCGGCTAGTTCATCTGACCTGAACATAGTCCATTAAATGAAAACACTACTTATACGAAAAACCCCAATTTTCTGAGCCGAGGAGTAATTTTGGTCTGGAGAACATGCATGCATGTAAATACAAGTCCCGGACCAGAGTTTCTTTCCCTTTCTTCCTTGTGCTTGAGCGTATATTCATTGGGGAAAGACCTCTCTCCCATTTTTTCACTTCACGCTTCGATAAGTCTTCTTCTTGTATGAAGATTAGCCTCTAGGTATCAATCTCCAAATAATTTCTTATGAGGCGTGGAAATCATAAAAACGAGAGAATGAACCCAAAATTTATAGTCCCTTCAGCACTCTGTACGCAAGGGGATATTGGATATTTTATGGACATATCCATAGCCAGTCTACTTCCACGCTATTTGCTTTCTGGCTAGATGGCGTTATTAGAATTTTTAGTACTTTTCCAGGTGTTTCGCCAATTCAGATCTTCGCCCTTGTACCCCACATATTATATTTTCTGTGGGTTTTACTAAGAATATTCTGAATCAGTGGTCGGTGTTGCCAGAGTATTCCTGTGATTTTTGTAGACTTGCCTATTGGCATGGACTCAGAACCGTCATTTGGTACCTACGGAAATGTATACAAATATTGTGGAAGCATAGATGCACGAGATTGGCGTATGCTTCCAGCCAAAAAAGCGCGACAACAAAAAGCGCAAAACTCGGATAACCTAACCTAACATAACATAATTCGTTTTGCGTTATTTTGAAGTCGTGCTCTTTTTGTGCGTTGCTTTTTGATGTCGCGCTTACTTTGTGGCGCTTTTTGCCTGATACGTTGGCGTACAATGTTCCACAAGAAATTAAAAAAAAACTTGGTTGAGGTTAACTGCGTTGCTGCCTTCAGCGTTGCCTCCCAGCGTTGAGGCCTATTGTCGCCTTCAACTAACATTGTCGTTGTGGCCTCACATGGAGTATGATTTAATTCAAATTATGTTAGGTTAGGTTTAAGCCTAAAATAAAAAAAAATTAAAGTCTACGGAGTCCAGAAACACCTAACCTAACTAATGGGAAAATAGAAATCGTTGAGGCAACTCTGGAGGCGTCATAACGTGGGGCTTGGTTTACTTTGACTCTCACGTGCATACCTACATGCAACGCACAAGTAAATTGTTGCCAATCATTTGTGGACGCTCAGGAATAAAATAATATCACTGAAGCGAATATTGAACCAAGCAGAAATCGAGGAGTCAGCATATTTTGCGTAGGCTTCAATAATATTTATTCGTTCGAAAATAAAGAATGAGTCTCCAGCTATAACGAAGGGCAGTGGTTTCGATATTTTTATTTTAACATAGCAATTAGGTAGACTTGCAAACCATGGTAACCACGAAAAGTTATGTTGTTCGTAGTTTGGAGTGTGAGTGTATAAGCAGTACAAGTGTCCAAATGCGGATATTAGACCTAATCCAGTAGCGGACGTGTTCCGTGGGACGAGGGAAGAGAAAGCCTAGCCTAGTGTTAGTGTTGGCACACTTCACACCTGCACGTAGGCCATTAGACGGAATGTAAAACAAGGCCATTAAGAAGGCGGAGCGTTGGCTCAGTCCTAATTAAGAATTCACAAAGTCACTTTTTGTTGTTCCCACACGGCACTGGCTTGGATCCAGTTCGGTGCCATTTTGTGTGGCAGAAGCTTGGCTAATCGGTTTTATGATTTCTCTCTTTAGTCCCCTTGTCCCTTTCCCAGAAATTGAAATATTTTGTGGAGTGACTAAACGGAGGATTATGTAAACTAGATGCGGTTCGATAGCGCAGCCTGCATGTCCCGTGCCAAGGACTGGGATGGATAAATAATAAAATTTGGGAGTCCGGGTCTCATGGATGCAGGCTACATAGTGGCACATGGATGCAGAGACTGGAAATCCAAAATATTAAATGAGGTCTTTCCAATTCGCACCACTGAAGTGACTAAACTTATCTCCGTCATCTGCATCATTACCAACTTCACTACGTATGTGTGGAGGCAGTGGGACGAAGATCCGATCCCATGTCGTCCCGTCACTTCCCCCGGACTCGTTATAAACAATTTATATTGTAAATCCGACTTCCCTTCCCGTGTCAGTATGTAGTGCATTTCTACTTGCATCCTTATCAGAAACTCCAGCTCATTAAATAGAGAACAGAGTCGTGCATCAGATGTCGAACTCGTGCATTTCTTCGAAGAGCAACTTCTGACGGAACAGCGTCATCGCATTAAGTATTAATTCTCTCTCTATTGTATTTCGGCTATTTCAGCATTTTTGAATTCTCGCATCGTTCTCGAATAATTTAAGATCCTGATTAATTTTACAAAATTTTGAATTTAAAGACCAAAGTTTACTTTCATAAAACTTAGTTTCTCCTCAAAATGACAAACTTCTTTTACTTTAAGTTCGGTTAGGTTAAATACTCGTGTATGAATTTCGCAAGCTCTGCGGTTAGGTTGGGTTAGGTTTAGCGGTACTGGCATGTTCACAAAGATGTACAATAATCTATAAACCAGCGTATGCATAAAAACGTCAGGAATACACGGAGAAGATTTGCGGTGAACTAATTTTTTATTCTTCGGTCTAATAAGTTAAAGTCAGCTTTGTTAATTTAGCGGTAAGAATCGGATTTATTTGCATTAAGAATAAATCAATGCCAAAATTTGCAAATAGCATACAACAACTACTTTTGACTTTCCGCAGATTTAGTCCAAGTCTGATTGAAAGTTTAGGTTTGTTCAGCAGAAGGTAGACGTTTTAAGGTTGTCCAGCTCAGATGGTCTTAGAATTCGACCCAAGAAAAAAATGTAAATATTAAAAAATTAAATAAGTTCAGGTAAAATATTTGTATTGTATTGTGAGTAACGAGTAACATGCCGCTGAGCCAAATTTCAGTCGTTTAAACCAAAGCTTGATGTAGATTCTATAAATAAGCAAACAAGACGAGTTCAATTCCACCTGACCTCAAAGCGTAAATATTTGGAGTATAAAAATAGATCGAGTGCAGAGTTGGAACACCGTTGTCATGGATACAATTGAAAACATTTGCAAGCTATATTTAGTCTAGGTTTTTAATTCAGAAAGCCTTGTCATTGTTGAACAATAGTAAACCAAGTTAATTCGTGCAAATGCTTTTCTGCTGCTGATGCTGTGAAGGTACTGCCATGGTAGCCAGTAGGTAACCAATCAGTTTACAAATTCAGTCTTGAAATTCTTTTTGTCAAGATTTAGAATGCTTTTGAATTTCATCGGTCAACTTGAATTTTCGTTGGAAAGTTCTACTAAATCCAATTCTTGTCACTTTGTCAACCTGAAAGTTGAGACAAAACTAGGCATTCCCTTTCAAATCAACCGGTTTTAGTGAATTGGAGTAATTCGGAGCACTGGTTGGCTTGGGATGTGAAAACGAGGAAGTGGAATTGGGAAAAGGCTGAGACCATTTTGGAGGATTAATTTGGTCGAAGGGACCAATGGGATGAAAAATTGTATTTTTTCTCCCTGCCCACAGTAGTGACAGAGTCGTTCGTGTCGTCTGTCTCCCAAACTCTCACGTACAAAAGTTGAATAAATACTAGAAAAGTGGATTCCCCGGCCTGCATCTCTCCGACGAGTACTCCTCTCTTGTCTCTATATCCCGGGAATACAATGTAGCCTGCACTACTGAGGCGAAAGCAGCCGTGTAGCCCAATCAGGCGTAGGCTTTAGGTTAAATCAAACACGTATGCTTTGGATCCTTAAATATGTCACTTCCGTTTTATACAAAATATATTTAGAAAATATGAAAAATAAGCAACAAATGTTTTGAAAACGAGTAGTTAGTTTAACTAAACATGCGTTCTACGTTTTTCAAAAGCACATAAAATATTCTATTTTTTTTTAAATCAATACAACCAGCAAAAAGCACAAGTATACTTGATCATAGCATGCTTTTCTAAAAAAAAAAGTCCAAAAAATCTTTAAAATGTTGGTTTTTAAGATGACAAAAAGTACTTCATTTCAAATTCGAAAGGCCAACCATTCTCATTAGTAGAAAAACACTAAAATCTAAAATTGGAACCTTGCGGACGACCAAAAGCTCTTTCTGAAGGGGGAATGACGGATTGAGTGAATGACTATAGACCAGATGCAGATGCATACCTATGGTTCTAGTTCCAGTGTTTCGACCAGACCAGGGTTTCCTTTTTTGAGCGAAAAGGAATGAATCCCCACAGCATCACATCTCACATTCTAAAAATTTCTCGGGCTTCCAAGCAGGAGGCAAACCCGAGCCAGGGAAGCACCATGCCATGGAAAACCTAAGCCTTTCTTTTATATTTTTCCTCCAGCTTTTACCCTATTCCCTTGGAGAAGCGGGGAGGGAGTGGAAGTCCTGGCTCCCCATTTTCAAATGGTCTTTTTCTGAACTTTGGAAGGTCCGCACCGTAATAATATATAATACTCGCGGCTCTTCTAAGGTTTCCCTACTCAGCCGAATACGTATACCTATAGGAGGCCTAAAATAAATTCCATATTTTCCATTCTCAACTTTAAATCTATGTCGTAGGGAAATTTGGGGAGGCCAGTAGCTCCGTTTTCTCTTGCATCTATGGCTATGACTAGTATATCTAGTATATCCAATTCCCACCTCTAAATTAACTAACTTGATCGTGATCTACTTGACCGAATAATAAATAATAAATTATTCACCGCAAATCTTCTCCCCTGACCTGCTTATACTGCACGATGCATACGTAGGTTCATAGTTTAAGTTTTTTTGTGAATTTGCACGCATGGGACAACCAAGCCTAACCTAACCTTCCCTGGCTTAATCGCACAATTTACAAAAGTATTAGAACAGCGCTCATAGCCCAACCCAAATCTTAAGATATAGAATTTTATCAATTTGCTTTGAAACTGAAACTATATTGCGTTGGAAGTACGTAGGTAATAGTCAACTTAGTAAAGGCGGGTGAATAGATATTTGCTGTGAGGCTAATAGTGCGTCATCCGAAATTATTAGGCTAAGTTTGACTTTCAAGGAGTACATTTTTCGGAATTTCCATTGTTTAATTTTGATTCAACGAAACAGGTTCTCTAAACAAATTGTTGACTTGAGCATGATATGTTCTTCAAACGTAGGCGCATCTTAAAATCTAAACATGACGCTTGAGTATATACAAAGACCGTATTTTTTATGGTTGAAAATTGAAATAATTATATATAAATAAGTTCAAATAAACAAGGGATCTGAGATGCCTAAATCTCAATATTTAAATTCAACCTGAGCTGCTAGGATAAGTTAAGATCTTTCTGTTGAGCATTGTAAAAAGCGAGTATGGCATTACCATTTGGTTAGGCTACATACAACTAGCGTTGTTTCATTCAAATGGTTTCATGCTAATAAAATATTGTATTTAATAAATTAATTGACGTACTGTATTAAACTGAATCTGTCGAATCCAAACTGGTCATATTTTCTTGATTTTCACTAAATAAATCTAAAATGGAAGCCTAAGACAAAGGAAGCCAGTTTTGGACGGAATTCTGTGAAATAGTGCGTGAGTGGAGCCTACGACAATGCGGGCACTGGGAGGCCATAGTCACTTTCCCCTCCTATAGCGTGCGAGTTGTACGGGTTGTGGAAATTTCATTTTTCGGGACTCCCCTTCTTCCAATCCTTCTCTCCTGATGACTCTCACCAAGTGTGACCATTTGTCCTTCCCTCTTTTTCTCATAATGACATCGGTGCGAGGGTCCTTCTGCCATTTCCACAGTATTATATCCAAATCCCCCCAAAAAACCCTCCCAACAAACTTTACGTAGTCCGAAATAAAATTCAACTTCCCAACTCACCGCATCGGGCGAGAGTTGTGTGGAAAATGAAGGAAATGCCCAAATATGATACCTGCAAAAGTTCCCTACAAATGTTCTCTGAAATGAAAATTAATGCTGGAATTTTGTGCATGTTAAATTGAGAAAGTCCTACATGGAAGGTCATCTCAACCTATTCGACATCAATTTTAAATGCATTTAACCTACAAAAACAATAAAAAAAAATTTGAAAGAAGAAATGTACTGCATATAATTTGAACTATTAGCAAAAATGAAAGTCTTAGATTTTGTGTATTCTTTCTACACTTGAGTAATTTCAAGAAGCATTTTTCGCAAGTAGCCTTTGCGTAGAACTCTGGAGAGTGACAGGCGGACCAGGAGGGACGGAGCTGGGCGACTCATTCCGGCGATATCATTTCAAAGCAGAGTTTAGAATTATGATTCCCAAATTTCATCTCCGCCTTCATATTCACTTTCCACATGCTGCTGCCCGGGAAAAAATGGGTGACTGGATGGCAAGCTAGGGGAAAAAATTGGTTTTCCAATTCTCCATGGAAATCATCCCCTTCCCTTATCAGGACTGTCCTTGCTTCCTCAATACCTCGAAAGGGACACCGAGTCACAGTCAAGTGGCTACGGGCATGACGTCATCCGTCCGCCATTCATGCAAACAATCCTCTCCAATTAAGATCTATCCATTTTTACATTTTGTCTGCATTTTTGAGGATTTGAATTTGAGCTCTTGACCGATGCCTCATTTGGTTTCAGCACTAAGTACGTGAATCCCGTGAATTTTTCTTTTTGATGCATGATAAAATTATCGTACGATTTGAAGAATGAATTCAGCCGCTCGATTTGTGTGAGATTGGATCCTATAAAGCTAGCAGTATTTCAACATTATGTGACATTTGCAATGATTTAGGATTATTCAAGAAGCAAATATTTACGATTTTCAGCGCAAAATGACTAAGCTGAGTATAACTTAACTTAACCGCAAAATAATTTAGTTTCACCGCAAATTGGATAAACGTTCACGGAATTTTTTTTAAAATGTGCGATTAGGTTAGGCTAAGTTAGGTTAGGTTTTACCGTGCGGACATGTTCGCAAAAAATTTAAACTATGAACCTACGTATGCCTTTGCAGATTAGGAATATGCGGATTGGATTTGTGGTGAACTACGTTATTCTCCGGTCAAGTTAAATTTAGCGGTGAGAATCGAATTTATTTGCCGTGAGACTAAATCATATCCATTTGCAATTTTAATGTCCTTGAATTATTGATTCTACGCATTCTTTTTGGTCATCCTTACTGCCTACTGAATTCTTGATTCGATGAATTTGAAAATTTTGATATAAAGAGAACTCAGCTGAAACGAGTGCAATTGTAGCTGAGTCGCCAAGCTTGGCGGCTGAAGGAAGGCGTAACTACTAAACGTTGTAATGGTTCGGAAGGGTATAATGTTCTAAATGGTTTGGAGGTCTAGTTTTGAGATTGAATGGCTCAGTAGGTGGTCGGCTCTTAGGAAGGTCTGAGGATTGAATTTAAATACAAACTATTATATCCATTTCTGAAGGGCTGTGGGAAGTGTGAGGAAGGAGTTAACCCGCTCCCGAGAAAGCGGCATAAGTGTAGATGCAGATAATTGAATAGGAACAGAGTGCCTGCTGGCTCCTCATGAAACTTACCTGACTCATTGATTCAAAATCCCCACCCATACACTTCCAGTACAAATTCTAATTGGAGTGATACAGCGGTTTAGTCAGTAAAAATGTGATACAGTTAAATATCGTGAAAATGTGCAAAATGGGCTTTGCAGATCGAATTTTTGTGATTCTCACAAGTCGCACGTGCTTGTTATTCTCTGGCTCAGTTTTAATAACCAATTTAGCAGTAAGTTTTCTTGAGGATCGGAATGACTCCATTTTAATTGATTCCAGTATGAATATCCAGTGAGTTGGAAGAGTTCTTCCGACCCTGTCCACGTGGAGATTTTTAATGAAGCTCCTGCCCACGTTTCTTATGTGGAGAAGCTAGTGCTGAGCAGGTGACGCGTGGGATATGGCTAACGGGCAGAATAATTGCTCACCTTGGAGTCGAGTCATTTCTGGGAAGGATGACAGGGAGGTTTCACGAGGCCCTCATAATCAGTACTTGAACAGTATGGATAGCATTACATGGACGAGTATTATTTTTCCATTCCAGCCAGACTTGGTTTCAGGTAGGGGAAGGGAGTGGAGAATAAATATGCTACAAATGTCAATGAGCATAATAATAAGACGTCGGAGATGAAATATCGAGTGGTAGTGAGAGTCATATTATACATGCAGATTGTGTAAAGTTGGGTTCATAAGGGTTCCTGAGCGTCTTCGATAGGGAATTTCGGCGTTCTACGACAATTCCATTCCGGGACACGTTTTTTGAAATTCTATATGATAATTTTTATTGTGTAATGATTTTCCTGTAGTGTTCAACAATTTTTTTCATATTTTTGGTTAGGTTAGGATTTACCAAAAAATGCGATGCAGTATGGCAAGTGGTTAGCCATAAGAAAGCATTACACTGTAGAGATTCGGATGTACGATTTCAAAGTAATATGCTTCTGGGGCAGTTGGGCTAAACAACGGTTTTTTGTTTTTTAATTATTGTTTGCCCAATTTTTTCAACTAACCTAACCTAACCTAACCTAATCCAAAATGAAATGAACAAACTAAAACTATCCTATCATAGTCTAAAATAACATGAATTAGCTATATACCTAACCTAACCAAACCTGACTGGTTTTACCAAAATAGTTTTCGCCTAAACTGACGGGGAGAATTCAAACCCGTGGCCCACCAATTGGGCAAAAACCAAAATATAGTCATGAAATGTCAGACCAGGTGAGTTTAGAGTCGGTTAGGTGAGCTGAAAATTTTGGGCAAAAATATGTACCATAAAAACCGTGGTCTTGCCCAGCTGGTTTTTGCCCAACTGACCAGGAATCATTCAAACTGTACCGATTCAGATCTGGGATTTGATTTGAAGCCACTGATAAAATTCTGTAAAGCACTCAGCAAAATACAGATTTGCTAGCAGTTTTACTTCCATTTCTTCAGCTTTGAAATCCCTATTTTCGCGATCATAAAAATTATTTTTGACCGACAAGGAAGTTGACCAATGCTCATCTTGTACATTAATTTCAATTTATGTCATTATTTTGATTTCATGTTTGTCAATGTTTAACTGGATCAAAGTGTGTTGTGGTTGGTGGTGGTCATTGCCCACGGTCTTCCAAAAACAATTTCCGGTAAAAATTAGACAATTTTGAAGATAAAAGGTGCGCTACGAATCTTTAGAAAACTGAACTCTCATATACGTCATAAGGGGAACTACTCTAAAAGGGAGTTCAAAATAACGATGTGCAAGAAGTACGAAGCTAGTGGCTCTTGCTCGGAGCTAGATTTAGTATTATCGTATCTCCACCAAATAAATATTTATGATGAAGAGAAAAGACGAAGAATAAAAAATCAATAGATCTCTCAGACCTGCCTGGACTTGAGCTAAATGAGATAAGGTGTGCTTTCCCTTCCCCATGCCAAGCCTACTTCATCTTTGAGTATCTCCTCGCTTCCCTTTCACCAACAAATAATAACTTTTGAGTTCGGATAACATCTTTCTTTCCCCATATTTCAGCGGAAATACACTTCAATACTTGTTCTTCCTTTCTGCATAATCAGAGGTTTTTCGAAAGTCTTAGTGCTCAACAGCATCTCTAATCTGCTCATGTCACATCAAACGGCTTTGGGAGAATTAATTGTAAGTGGGTGAATTCTATGGTCGTAGAAATAGG
>JAQFXZ010000455.1:0-19563 GCA_034694025.1 Ceratophysella scotica | reverse complement strand
ACCCTTCACGAGAGTTGTTCGCAAATTTGCCCAAATAATTTTTTGCCCAAATAATCAGTACCCCGTGAATCGCCCTATTATAAATCATGATTTTGAAATCAAATAGTGATTAAAAGCCGCCAATTCCGATAAAGATCGTGAATCATTAGGTCAAAATAACATTTAAAAAAAAAAATACAAAATCTGGTTACTTCTTCAAAATCAAACTCCTTTAGATTGCCAAAATCATGATAAAAATATTATTAATTTTCAAAATCGAATGATTTTGCCCAGCCCTGATAGTATGGACTGCCAAATCGACATATCCAACTGGAATTTTAAATGAGCTTTAAATTAAATTCCTGAATATTCGCAAAATCGATATTTCGTTTCCAGCCAAAAAGCGTGACTTCAGAAACGTACCAAAACTGAGACACAACAAACACGCAGGGAAGTCTTTGTGAAGTATAACAAAGTACCTCCATTATTATAGTCAAAAAATTATAATCAGAGGCAATATCTTTATATTTTAATAGTCTGAAAAATCTTTCTACTGATGCCATCGGTTCAAGAATTCAACGCCCTCGATTCTTTCGATTTAGCTACAACGCTAATCCGGACAGTATTGGTACATTCCACAAATGAAGAGTTTAACGTTTAATACCTGGAGGATTGAAGAAAAAGAGAAATCCACTGACCCACAGGCCAAAAGAAATCCAATCAATACCTTTCTTGTGCGGATTCTGATCAACTGTAATACATTTTTTTATAGTACAATAGTTTGAAATACTGCAAGAACTGCAATCAGTCAAACTATTGATTTTCATACCTGGATTCTGTTCAATGTAGGAGAAAAGACAATTCCCAAACCACATGATTTCCTCACGCTTCTTGTTAAATTGCCTGAAACAGACAAGTCCAAGACTGAAAGCAACTAGCCAAACTCCATGTATTTCGTAGGATCGGATCGGCACATCCTTCCATGCGCAGAGCATCAAAAATCTTGTAAATGAAAAGACCCACAAGCAGCATTCATTAAATTCATGAATTTTGTAGATCCAAAGACGAAATTTCGTGGGTTTTGAGAACCGATGAGTTTCAGGGTTCCAAGTATAAGGAATGAATTGAAACACATTGCAGCAAACGCTTAAGAGGATGCTGACTACTCGTAGGGCTGAGCGACTTATCATTGTTACCCGTGTATAAAGCAATTTCTTAGTGCAATGAAGTTCTCGAAGGATGAATTCTGTAGCGACTACTCTTTATATGCTTGAATGTCAAATCAATATGCATGTGCATATATATGACGCCCGTGTCTCACTGATTTTCCAACAGTGTTACCAGTGAAATAACATATTTAACACGAAATCGTAGTCGGAGTGGAAGTGTGTTTGTACTTGTTGACACACTCCATCAATATTCAGGTCAACTAATTTTGAAGCTGAAGTGTCTTGCTGAATGCTGAAGCTTACTGAAGTCCATTAAATATGTACTGCACTATAATTGTTTCCTCTTTGGGAAATCTCTTTCAAATATATGTGGGCAAATTTAGGTAATTATTGTGGATTTAAGTAAAATAAAACATTTAAAACCCAATCTCACTCGTAATACTCGTTTGCATTCGGCCAATTACGAAACAGGACAATATAGAGGACAATTTAAATACTCCATGATTAAATCATAGACGAGCAAATGGCCCTCCGGAGGGCCGGAGGTTCGAAGGGTCTAGGTTCGCCGGTCGGAGGGCCCAGCAAGTACCCATTTATAGACTAAACCATAAGTTAATGTGTTTTAATGTGTGGAAGCCTGAATAAAGGATTGTAAAAAAACCATAAGTCGAAACGATGTTTCGAATAAACTACCCATGATGCTTCCACGGATTTTCAATAGCTTCTTTTGCCATATAAACCTACATACGCAGAATCAAAATTGTTCGCTGAAGATGTTCGTATCATTTATCGCTGGCATTTTACAGACAATGACGAATGGGTTAAAGGCAAAACTGTGAAAGTTTTAGTAAATAACATAGTTAGTCTTAAACCGCTTATATAATTCAAATATTTATCCTAAGTAATTATTGGAACTAATGTTTAATTATTTAGGGCATTATTACATTGGTCAATATTAAACCGGCTGCGGAATAGCTAGTACAAGTGCAGTCCGTATAACTCTTCTTCCAAATAGGTGCCAGTGTCGGCTAAATATATGAAATACAGTCTCAGAATGTATTAAATGTAATTAAATCACTACTGGGAGCGGAGCCTAACACAATCGCCCTGTACCTGTTACCAACAAGCTCCAGTAAACTCAGAAATGCGGCAAGTGGTGCCGTGGTACGTTATAGTCTTGAGTCCGACGGCATACGGGAACAATTGTTGTTTCTATACATTGGGTTGAGGTTACCTTATTTAGTTCAACCTTGACCTCTGAGTTTTCAAGTGCTGGCCATATTAATCGCTACTAATCCATACCATAGAGCCAAAACGGACATATATGACGTGTAATGTAATACAAAAAATTCAGTATGTAGATTTAACATTGGAAGCCGGAATTGCGCGCTGTAGATGTGACCGGTGCATTTGGCCTCACTTTTTTGTTAGAATCCTGATTGTAGTGTGCGATAATTTAGGCAGAGCATGCATGCAGCTATGACTGATTACGAGCCGCTTATTCTTTATGTATGTACCTGGTGTATGATGGGTTAGGTTAAGTTTGGCATGCACTATTTAATTTTTGGCAGGTCAAGAATAAGTCAATTGAGATAGCAATCAATATTGTGTGTCCAGAATGTTAAAGGCGATCTTTGCTGCTCAGCCGACAGCCATATTTAGAGTGCCAACCATAAGTTCTAGGGAAAGTTTGGTGCAATAATAGTAAAAAAAAAAGGATTTTCAAAATTACATATTATTCTATATATTCCAGTTTAAGTTAGGGTATAAATTTAGTTGACTATTCTACTTAAAGTAAAATTGAAAATTCCGATGTTCCGAATCAATACGAAGCGTTTGTCGTCAAATACATGAGTTTCGCTGAGAGAACTGTCGTGGGCCGTACTTGTAGCTACGACATGGCGAAGATCTGAGCCCCAAAATTGGGTCACACGTAGAGTCAGAAATCCAGGCTGCACGTGGAGCCAGAACTCTGGGCTACACGTGGAGCGGAGGAGCAACGAGCTGGGTTCACCCACCCCAGACCCACTTTGCAAGGTAATCCACCTCTCGCACAATGGTTGGGACCAAAAGTCCACACGCGTTGTCTGCAGAGGCTGGAGAAATATATTCAAAGACTTAAGCCAAAATCTGGGCACTCAGTCTTCAGCTCTGCAGCGCTCCGCTCCAGCTCTAAGATCAGTAGTTCTGCCAAACCTAAGTCTGAAAAGCTAATAAAGATCCAGCTATCAGCAAAAACCAACTTGAACCGGGCTTAAGTTATATTGATTCTTTGAACTCATTATCTAAATACCAAGTAAGATCACGACATCCTTAATTGGTCCTTTCTCACCTAACGAACCAGTCCCTTGGAGATACGTCACTCTAGCAGGAGCTATTTAAACCTCCATACTACAAATCGTAGTCGGGCGGTTTTAAGGTATGTTTATTTCGTAAAGTAACTTCTTTCCCTTTTCAATTTCGGCAATTTAGGCTCATATATCGAGTCAGTTTTCTTTCAATCGGTTTTATCTTTTATCGCCTTCCATTTTATTATGTATTTTTTTTTTCATAAGGCTATTCCGATATATGTCGAATCATTACTGCGAGTCTCATCCTTCTATTTGTCATGTTCAGTAGGCATATTTCATTATTCAGGCATTTTAGTGTCTATTGCACTACAAACTTAGCGAAATAGGGCTCAAAATTATCTCCGGCTGCACTCCACTTTTAAACTCCTATAGGTCTTTCCTCACTGCTCTCGTAAAATGCTTCATCTTATATAATCGATACCATTTATTATTTCGTGTTTCAGAATTTTGTTTCCTTCATTTCAAATAAATTATAAAATATAATTCTATTTCTTCGGCTTTATTTTCCCATTTAGTTCCTTACAGTTTATAATTCTTCCCCATTTAGTTTTTAAATTTTGGGTTGCATTTTTTCTACTCAATTCATTATTTCATGATTGCAAGCACCTTCCCTCTTAGCTTCCTACCCTCGCCAAACAACCTTCATTTTCAGTTCGCGTATTGTGGCTTCTCTTTCTGCGTCCACTCATCATATATTTACAATTTTTTTTGTTCCTCACCATCAATTGTCCCGTCTTCACCACTTCTATTCCACCTCCCCCACTTCTGCTCCGTCCTTTCTGGTTTCCTTTGCTCTGCACGTGGAGCCAATATTTTTTGGGGTCCTTGGCCTGTAGTTCCTCTAGCATGTTCCACTCAACCTCATATTTTTTTTCTTTCTTAATGTCTGCCTCCTAACTCCTTTGCCTCGCTCCCACCATCGACGCACTGACGCACATCCGAGTCCGTTTTTTGTTGCTCTTTTCTCTCATTGACACGTGGAGTCGATTTGGCCTCCCAGCCCCATCACATCCCAGAGACGAGGACCAAAACTGGGTTCCACACTCCTTGATGGCCAACGGTTTTCTGTCCTCCTCCTGCAGCAGCTCTAACTCTCAGTAGGCCCTTGAGAACGCAGTCCGGATACCAGCCATAATTTACTGGTATTTATGATCAATAACTTCTGCGTTCATTTTTTTGTTCACTATTGTTCAATAAACGTCTGCGTTCATTTTTCTTTGTACTGCTTTCTCACCTCAACCTAACGCAATTCTGTAGAATTAGTGTATCACCTGCATTGGCCGGACGAGCTGTTTGGCTGAGGTTAGTCGACGTACATATTGACTGAAATTACGTTCGGAGGTTATCTTATTTTCGTCATAACACAACAAATGCATATTGAAAAGGAACTCTAATTTGAGCCGGCGGATGAGGAATGAGAATTAGTTGATTGTTTGTCTATATTTCTTGGTCCGGAGCTTAGCCCTCAGTTACGCACGTAATCCGTCGTATAAATCCACTTAGCTTGTGAGTGAGTACCCACCTTCATACAATTTCATTTTCGTTTATTTTTGCACAGGGGCGACATACCACTCATATATTACTTTTCATTTGTGGCAATTTGAGGACAACCATTGTTTGCTTATATTATAAACTTGCTTTATCTAATTCGGCTGATTCTTCCTAGTGATATTGTTTCATCTTTTCTCCGTTTTTCCCTAGACCCCTTGTCCGAATAATGGGCCCGTCTGGCCGCAGGAGCTGCATAATATTTTGGGAAAATTGAATCAACTGGCAGCCTTTATAGGGAAATCCGATATCCATATTGGTCGTTGTCGGACCAATTCTTCCTTAACTCCTTAGCGATTAGCGTTTGTCTACATACGCTCGCGTACTTGATACCCCCTCTCGCTTCTTCTGATTCCCTAAAATTATTTCTAACACAACACACCTTCTTTAGCAGCCAATGTCGTAGTTTTATTAAAACTCACAAACCAATAAAATTGATAAATGATAAACTAATAGGGACTTACAATTTAATTCATGACCTTAACTATTAGCCCATACGGACTAACTATTTAATCAGGCTTATGCGTTTGGGCTTCACCCACCTCACTCGTCGCCGCTCGTGTCACTCCCGCTTCCGTCCATTTCAAGCTTCATTGCTTCCTCAACTTCCTATTCTCGCTTCCCTTCGTTGAACAGGTTCACCGCCTTTTGTCCCGTGCGTATCTCTTTGATCAAGCTTCTCTCCAGCTTCACGAACTCCAACCATTCAGTGGATTCGTCTAAAGGCGACGCCGGCACGCTGGTCTTCTGAAGCGTCTTGGGATACTTCTTCTCCATTTTTCACGCCTTCCCCAGTGCGTCTTAGGTGTCCGCCACCAAGTCATTAAGTACCACCGCCAAGGCCCCTCGCCAGCAGCGGAGCTGAATTGTCCGCAAAGTGAGCTCGCAAGTCGATTTTGACAGTTTTATCTTTCGAGTCCTGCAAATACAAATGCGCACGGACTAGATTTCGTTAGAAACAATCCTTTGACCCTGTAGATCCACCTTGTTATTTTTTTGAGTTAGCTACTGACCAATACTTTCCAGCGTCCATCACACTCCAAAATATTATCAATTAATACTTGTAGTTTTCAAGACGAGTTTCCTGCTTAGTATCTAGGCTTAAGGAATAGCGTCCTTTTTGAGTTTGGTGAACTTCTCTTTTTAGGCAGGCTTTAGGCTCTCTCCCTGGTTTTGCCTTATGAATCTTTAGCTTCACAGAGCGTCACTTCACTGACGCTGTTCGTATTTCATCTGCAACGAACGCATTTCAAGATGCCGCCTTAGATTGGTGGAATAGTTATGTTCAGACTCGTGACCCCGGTGACCCACCTTTAACCTACGACGACTTCGAACAGCTCTTCTAGACCGCGTTTGTATCGAGCAGCGTCAACAAGCGCACGGCTGAGCACGTGCTATGGAGCGCAAGCAAAAGCTGAGTGAAGATACTATCCACTACATGTACGCTAAGCGCGTTTTTTTGCTGACCTTTGATCCGGATATGGACATAGAACGTCAAATTCATTATATTGTATGTGACATGCTCCCGTCCTGTTTCATGGAATGTACCATTCAAGCTCCAGAAACGATCGAAGAGTTAACGACCATCCTTTGGCGTATTGAGGAGGCCAGAGCCATGTAAGAGGCCCGACAGGACTACACATTAGTAGCTGAAACTGTAGCGCGCGTGGACCAACTGCAGCATCAGGTCGCTAGTTTGAGCCTCTTCGCCCAGCAGCCTCGTGTTGACGCACCGCTGTCCTCAGCGCCGCTCCCGCTTCCAGCGGCGCGTCCATCCTTTCGCTGTAAGGCTCCTGATCACGTTCTTCGTGACTGCCCTCAGCCCAGTCCTAAACGCGCATGCTTTCGGTGTCAGGCACCTGATCACCATATCAAGGACTGTACTCAGGAGGCAGTGCTCTCAGCTCGTCAGCCTTGACAAACGATAGGTCGAGAGATCCAAACTCCCTGTACCAATGCACGGCAGGCTGCTAATCCACCACGTTACTGTAATTTCCACAAAATGAATGGTCATTTGGACTCTGAATGTCGAGCCCAAAATTCCTCGCAGCCCCCAAACGGAACATAAAGAAGACGAAACCGGGGATCTTCTTCCCATCCAATACTATAACGGTACTTGGAATGCGAGTCAAAAGAATTACAGCACGATTAAGAAGGAATACCTAACTGTTATGTTAGCAGTGGCCACTATCTTTTACTCGTACGTCGCCAATATTCCAGTTGAAATCTATAGTGACCATCGGACTCTTTTTTGCCAAAAGTTTACAGAGCGTATCGGAAATAGGCTGGGTAAATTCAGCATGGTCCTACAAGGCTTTAACATCAAGCTTAAATATTTACCAGGCAAGATGAGCGCTCTGGCGGACTTCTTGTCTCGATATCCAATGGAGCAGCAAATAGCCGAATCAGAAGTGCCTGACATCCCGGTACTTACTGCTAATATCAGTCATGTAGACGAACTCCAGGCCACTGATGAGTTTTGCGTTCAAACCAAACAAAACAACTAGACGTTATCCATCATCTTAAGCCGGAGCCCGATTCTGAACACTTGTATTCTGAGTGTGTTTGTAGAGCGTGTGTTGTGTGTGAAATGGGGCGTGGGATATATGCGGGATATTACATTACTGCAAACTGCCAATGATGCATCCCTGTAGTGTTGTGTTTCGACTTTCAATCACTATGCATATTTTCACTCGATTTAAATCAAAAAGTGGTTGAAAGCAATTTAAACAACTACACGTTATTTTATTGATTGAAATTGTTATTTTAGCGGGAAAGTTTGGATTTGAATTATTTAAGACTTACAAAATACAGCATACATCATAATATCAAACAAGAAGAGCTTTTATTATTAACTTTAATTGAAAATTAATCTAAAGTGGATTTATTGACACTTCCACATAATCAAGTACATTAATTGGTTATTTTTATTTGTCGTCGTTGGTCAACGAATCGTCGCATAAGACTTTTCATAACACAACACTCAATCCGCCAACGAGCTAAATACTTCACATTCACCCACTCATTGAAGGTAGGAATTTAGGACAACAACAATTCAGAATACGCGATCTAAAGACATAAATGTCCACCTCATCCGTTCAACGTACAATGTGCAGTCCAGTTCAGGTCCTCCAGCAGTGTCCAGTACAGTGAGACAAGATACCACCATCTATTTTTAACATTTACCGCGGTTTTTCAACTAAAGTACTTCACCCGACGACCCCGACACCCGAGACTGACTAACAAAAGCAAATGAATTTATTCCTATTCCATTATCCCACAGAAAATCCACGTCACATTTCAGACACAACACACGCTCTACACACCCACTCAGAATCCAAGTGTTCAGAATCGGGCTCCGGCCAAGATGATGGATAACGTCTAGTAACAAAACATGGACAAGGTTTTCACTTCGAAACGATTTGTTATTCGAAATGGTATCCTCTATTGCAAACGACTTGGATTTCGAAGGCTGGTCATTTCTCAGGTATTAAAGGAAAATGACAACCATCCAATAGCAGGTCATTTTGGTTTCGCTTCTACCTACACCAAACTCGCCCGTCTCTATTTTTGGAAAAATATGAAACGCGACATAGCCCTTTACATCCAAGCGTGTCAGGAATGCCTCCGAATAAAACGGCGAGCAGGAAAAATCCCAAGTCTGGTGGCCCACCTTCCGATTCCTCAGCTGCCGTTCCAACACATGCACGGATTTGGTCGGTCCCTTACCAATCTCAACTAATAGAAACCGATACATCATCACTGGAATGTGTTTGCTCACTATATATGCTGAACTAAAGGCTCTTAAGGATGGTACAACAAACTAGATAGTTAGAACCGCTGCAGCGTTTCCAATATTCACCTGAGGAGATACCCTCAGTAGTTGAGCCGAAGGGTCAAACTATGCAGGCCTTATGGGATTTAGTCGCTCGAGTTCAGCGGGATTCTCAAGCTCGAGCTAAGTTAATCGCTGATTCACATAGACGTCATGTGCTTTTTAAGGTCGGCGCTCAGGTAAAGTTATTGTATCCAAGACGACCAAAGCCGGGACAACCTAAGAAATGGACACCACTTTATCATGGCAGATATGAAATTTTGAAACAGTATACGGATCTGATATACCAAGTTCGTGATATGGATACGCTTCGGACTTTCAACGTCCACGTTCGCCGTATGAAATGGGCACCGGTCTTCTCCCCTACAGACAGAGGAAGAGAACCCTGATTTTTTATATCAGACTCTGTATGCTTTGGCTGAAGGGACTAAGAGCCGTCCAACTTACGGGAAACGTTGACCATTCCTGAAATTGAGTTTCAGTCGTCACTCCTACCGGTTTCCATACCAGGATGTCGTCTGACGTTTACCATCGCCCACCGACCTCCTCTCGTCAGTTAATTTGCGAGGTTATGTCTGACCACCAAATAATCCACCTTATCCAGGTAGGCTTCTGGCCCAAATACCTAATAGAGGAGTTTGGCGACTCTCCGACTTCAGAAGTACGTCAACTCTTCTGTGAGACCGCCGGTCACACCATCAATCACATCCCTCCTGCCCTCCCCTTCTCTGATCTGGAAACCCTTCCCACCAATCTAGCCATGGGTAAGGCACTCATCCTTCGTAGCAAGTGGGAGGAATTTGTCATAAAATACTTTATCGTACTTACCTTCCCCAAAGACCTCTTCCCATGCCTAGTCCGACTCTGGACTCTGGTCCTTCCGTTTCGGACTAAAGGCTCTCATGCGATACGAGATTAGATCGCATCACTAAAGATATTCATGAATATGCTTAATCCGAAATAGAACACAGAAATGAATGGGATAGGTTTGACACCAGCACGACAGGACTAGATGGATCAGTGAACACATCCCCCTTTGTCGTCGATTAGGACCCGGAGTCTGAATCCGACCAGCTCCAGGTAGTAGAAAATTTGGCAAATTCTCGAGTTCTTCGAGAGAGACAAAAACTCAAATGTCTTCTTAGATATAGAGATTTTGTCGTTTAAGGTTTCCCAAGGATCGTATCTTCACGGGACAATTCGGAAAGAACATCTTTTCCGCATATCCCACTCTCGATGTTGCAGTATTAATAGCCTCAGCTTATTCTGCATGTTTTATGTCTATTAGATACTGATTCCCTCTCGTTTAAACCCTGTCCAACAATGCCGTGGGTTTTGTTAATGTTCCTCTGCTCATCCCTTGTCCCGCCATCTATGACTCGAGGACTTCCGGATGGCGTCCGAGTCATTCCGGAAGACCCCTTGGGAAATCAGGGTCCTAAGGGTCATCCTACATGAAGTTGATGTAGCTAACCTGTATTTTAACTTCTTGGTACCAAAACCAACTTCAGTGTTCCTCTGTAACGAAATACCATCTTGTAGTTCCGCCTACCAGCGCCTCTCCAATGTCCGATTCTTAACCTTCTAAGGTGGTCACTCTAACTTTCTGGTATACTAACCCCAGTATGTTCAAATTCGAGGGATATCACTGCCACAGCATCTATAGTTACGCTCGGAAAAGTTATTTCTTTTGGGGTTCCTATTCTGAGGAAACATATCATACTCCAATGCCCGTGACCACGGAGGAATGTCGCAAATTGGTTTAAAGGTAACTTACGGACAAAGGCATCCAACTCAATCGAATTCGAGACAATGCCTTTGGGACGTCTTTAAAACTGAATGTCGAGTACATCTGGCCAAATACTCAGTCAGACGAGGTTCAAAACTATTACTTCGCCACGGTTTCGATTTCCGCAAACAACATAGATCAATCCATTATTGCGGCGGTTAATACAATCGAAAATTGTAACATTCACCAAACCTCCTGTCTTACTGTAGATGAAGGTATCCTTATTTGGGAAGCCGAAACCGAAGATCAGTGTCGACTGACTCGAGGTGAAACCACTGGATGCCTTTACTTCGATGATCAAGTAATCAGTTGCCCGGACTTACAATATACTATCACATCTATTGATACCTCTGAGATTTGTGGCATGATGCTCGGTTCTTCACCCCAGGGTATGATTTATACTGAATCACTCCTCAATGAGATTAATGGAGCAATTGCAGTCACTGAGCAGGTCGATTTAGCCACTCGGGAAATAGAACAAGTACAAAATCCAAAACGCTAGAAGCTAATGAACCCAGGTAGTCGTTTTACTCGCCGCCGCCGAGAGTCCAACTCATCTTCAACGGTACCTTTTCACCAGAAATCAGAGTTTGAGTCGGAATACGAGGCAGCTAGGGTTCTAGAGGAAAAGGACGAATTTAAACCACTCACTACTTCCACTAGTAGACCTACCCCACGGACAATCCCTAAATTCACTGAGGACTCAGATAACCAGGTCGACCCAAGTGAAGCACCTAGAGCTCGGCCTACTTCAGAGACACCACTCAGCTCCACCACCCCGCAGACAATTTTGCTGACCACGTCTCACCCCACCGTCCGCTTTATGTTGACTCCATATCCTAACGAGAATCAAAGAGTTACTTCTATCCCTTCTGGAAAAACGACTCACTATACGGAACCGACCATTTCAACTACTACCAGGCGATATGCGGAACCAATTAAACCCCGTTTCAGCAAACTTACCGAGCAAGAGGCTGAGGTATTCGAAAGACCTATTTCCTCTCGGCTAACGACCTTTCGTCCCCGAGAGCATTTGGTGCGCCACCCGGAGTTTAACCCGGATGAGGACGTTGAACATATAGCCTCAGTTCCGAAGCCCACCTCGAAGTCATATTCCGAGCATTCCGGGAGGTAAACACGACTCCGAGTATCCACAGATGCACAAGTCAATGCTAAAATGCAGTTTCTATTTGAACTAACCCGACAAGATGTGCGGTATGCCATACAATTGACACATAGTACAACGTGTGCTGCGAACCAAAATATGCTGAACCTTTTGCGCTCTCTAAGTGAGTCAAATACTTCCCATATAGTTCACACCCTCCTCTCGACCGGGAGGTACAGTGCTGTCTCCGTCGGGGATGTTATAAAAGAGACTCTTTGCACACCTATCTATAACTACCAATTCATGATGCCCAATAGCACAGACTGCACAGCCGAATTCCCGGTCAAGTACATATATCAGAACGAACAATACACAGGGTGGTTAAAAGGAGTTAGTAAGGAGATAGTAGCTACCCCAACAATCACAGATTGTCCGAGCCAGAATTTTTATTTCGATGACGAAATTTCGTCCCATCTTTTGCTTCTGAACCACCGTACCACACTCGAAGCCCCAGTTCCATATTTACAATTACCTGTCGTAAACAGGCCGAATCATGAGTTGACTGACATCGCGTTTAAGTCATCGGGACATGTTGAAGTAGGGAAACTAGACGGCACTAACTCCATTCTCGAGGCTCTCCGTCAGAAATACAGTCCGACTCGTATCGAATATATCCTCGAGGCTCGAGCGCGGGGACATCCACTCAGTACCCAGCAAATCAGCGTGTCCAATCAGCTTCGCCGTCTCACTCTCGACCCTATTTTGGACAGCCTATCGTTCGGAGGCAAAATTTCTGGAATAGTACTCATAGGACTTCTCGTAACAATTGCCGTATGGTGTCGTTTCCAGATTGCAAGGGGACTGTGGTATTGCATGATGTGTAGGTGTTTTCGGAACTGGCAATTCCGGGCGCGATCTTGTAATCTTCGAACTGCAAGAGATGACATTCTCTTTGCGGAAATGCTAACTCTGGCTCCGGCATCACGGGCGGAACAAAACGCACGACCACCGCCTGCTACAGGCCCAGTAATCGAAACTACTGCAGCAGCTCGGGTAACCTCTTATCCGGAGTCTGATCCGCCAATCTACCCTAAATTACCTGCGTATTTGGGTATGGTGGATTATCCTCTCGCTTCTCCGGAGACTCTCTGCCGTCTTATAGAACTATCGGCTTCAGCCCCTTTTTTGAACCATCTGCCCGTCCAGGCCTGTGCTGGAATTCCACCAACTCTCACTAGTGCACCTCTCCACTCAGTTCACCGCTCTAGCCTCCATCTCCTTCCTTTACAAGGCCTTCGTCGTTAACCTCCTCGTAAATAGACTACTCCTTAACCCTACCTCCCCCTCTACCCCTCGAACCTCCCCTTCCAAATTCACATCCCCAAATTCATCTATCGACCCTATCATTCAGCCTACATATCAGGATATTTCTCAGCTCGGCACAACAGATTGGTATTTCCATCAAAAGATTGCAATGGACCTCTTCTTTTTGTACTTTTGTTTTATCAGAACCGAGCCTCCCACATGAACCGTCGCGATCGAACTCCACCAACTTACCTCACCACCCCTTGGGCAAGATGCCACACGGAGGTTTTTGTTCGAGACAGATTAGATCGAAACTGTTCCGATTGTATTTCTTACTCGCCCAAAGCGTACCGGCCTCCTTCCACACCCCTCCACTAGATGACAGCTGTGAGCTCCGACATTGTCACATGTCTTTTGATTGCAGCTCCGATCGCCACAGGTTCTTCTCGCGAGGTCATTGGTTATTGAGATGGGCGTTCGTTGATCACCCTTACGAATGCCTATCTACAGAAGATTGTAGGTCCGTCTGATGATGCCTACCACTCATTAGAAATTAATTAAATGTTTTGATGTTGATGCTCACACTTAACTGTGATTTTAGGTACAAGTCTATTCATCGTAAATAGTTTTAGGATCAATAACTAATACAGAATAATATTCCTTTAGGTGTAAAACTAAGGACTTAACTCACATAATGTTTAACTATTACTTCCTTGGACGAGTCTCTCTTCTCGACAGAGGACCTCCTGCTCTGAATGAATGGATTGAGACTCTCATCTTTGAGTCTCCTTCCTCACACAGTTCAGGAGCACCATGAAAATTTTTTTTGGAGAATTATCCCCAATTATTTTATCACATTTGCCGTCCATCTTTTCTATTCAGCTTCTGAAGGAAGCGAATAGCCATACGTCAAGTGATGTTAAGATTAGCATTTGGTAATAATTACTTTAATATTATTTACCAATTACTTTAGCCACAAACTATTTCATTATTATGGTTAATATGGTAGATTTTAACAGAATTATCATATCGTTAGATGGATATTTGACATTTTGCGTAAAAATTATATTGAATTAAGTATTCCCTTAACCTAGAATCGTTAATCAATTAAAAATTGTGAAAAAGTCCGTACCCACATGGATATGTTATTTATAATTATACACAACCAGTATTTGTTATTTTGAAACTATTATAGTCTGGAGGCTAGACTAGTGTATAACACTAATGCCTCTAGCTCCAGTTGCTAATTACAATTATTTCATATCACCCTGATGTTCTAGGCGATGAGCTGCTTGTTGTCTTTTCCAGCAGGAGTTGGTGAAGGGATGACCAGTGGGGTTCCATAAAAGTGGATCTCGGATTGGCGAAAGAAGTGTAATGTACAGGATGTCGGATGTAGAATTTAGATTGGGACAGGATTGAATTCGTAGGTTGAAATTACTTCTTCCCATCCATTGAATCTTAAATAGTTGGCTTCAGAGATTGCTACATCACGAATACCGGGTGTATATATCGGTCCAGCTGGTAGAAAGATGATGAGGGTCGATTTGGCAACCCTAATTTCTTGAAACATGAGTCGCTTAAAACGCTGCCAACGGCGCCATATAGTTAGAGCACCTGGTGGCAGGGTAGGCGTGGGAAATGGAGTTGTGATTTCCGAAAAGTCAGGTTCGAGATTGTTAACGTACATTTCAGCTCGGGCATCTCTGCGGATTAAGTACCATTCGAGGGCATAGCCTTGTGCCGCTCGGTATTGAATCAGCCGTCGCTGCCTTGCTTTGAGTTGATTACAGAGTGTCGTTAGATCCATAATGGAAGAGATTGGAGATGTGTGTCTGGGAACAGGTTAGGGGTAACTGAATAATGAAGCCTCTAGTTAGAAATAGTCGTTTCCAGATTGTAAGTATGGGTTCGGAAAAAGGTACCGGGTGAACCATGGTGGCGTTGGTCACCTGATTCGGTCAAACATGAGGCAGGTGGGGGGAATTGCTCTAAAGTCTCTTCTTGAGCTTTTAGTGCTTCACTCTCATGTTCATCTTGATTTCCATCAACTTCAGCTTCAGACTCCACCTGATTTTCTTCTGGGTCAGGACTAAGTTCGAATTGCATTACAAGTCGAGTTGCTTCCTGGGTGTTACCAAAAGCAAAGGCCAATAGGGCCTGTTGGCCGATGCGAATGTCTTCATGGAGCTTGGTCTCCAACTCAAGCCATTCTGTCCAGGTGGGAGAGTTGTTAAGGGCGGGTATAGGAGCAATTAAGGGTACCGGTTCAGGTTGGAAGGTCAGATCAAGCTGGAGTGACCTGATGGTGGCCTGATGGTGGTTACCGATTAGGTATAGATCCAGGGTTGCCCCAATGCACGTGTACCAGCGAACTAATTCAGTTCCGGCAAGGAGAATTAGTTGATTGAACTCTTCCATGGGTTAGAAATAGTGCGGAGCTTGTGGGTAGATGAGTTCACCTGGAATAAACCAGGTGAACAGGGGAGACCACAGATAATGATTGATATCATTAACTGAGTTATAGCTCCAAACTTCAGGGATATTGGTACCAGGGGAAATCGTTGAAGGTAGCCATCCAGTCCATGAAGTGTACCTTGCGTTCCTGTTGATTGTCTTGATCGGGGATGGTAAAAGTGTAGGTTAAACTATTTATTACTCAATAATTTAAATTTCTATCTTTAGATTTTTAATCAAGCTATGTCAATCACACTTTTGATCATGCATTCGTCTAGTCTAGGTTGTGATAATTATTTATTTCGAGTACTTTCAGCTAATCTAATTTATAATTTAGATAATTATATAATCCTTAATTGGTATCAATGTTCCAAAATTTATTTTAAAATTAATTGTAGTCATACTTTGTGTTTAAAATTAATTTAGTTATACTATTTTATAAGTATCATTCTCCTAAATGAAATTAGATGCCTAACCTACGGACTCTCTCACTCGTAACTTATTTGAGCTATTTTTGGACTCAGGTATATTAAATAGCATTACTAAAGCTGTTCCTTATGCTCATACATAGGGCTAGTGTAGTGGTATTCGTGCTAAAGTGAAATTACATTATAAGTGTGTTAGTTTATCCTAATGAAAAATTACTATCTACCTTCTATGTGGTCCTATACTATACCTTCGAGAAAAGGGTGGTGATTCATAAAGCGTCAATAATTTATTTCCTTGTTATTTTAATTGATCACTAAGTTATCTTGAAATATTGTCTATTTTTAGTTTTAGTATTAAAGGTTTCTAAATTAAATATTCTATTTTCTCTTTTGAACGAAAAATTAATTTATTGTCCTTTGAACTTGATAGGATTAATTTATTCTTGAATAACACTGCAGCCTAAATCATTTGGATTTGGGGAATTTAAATCTATATAAAAGTGCTCGTAAGTACTATATTGTTACTTATGTACTATATTTAAGTTTTTCGTAAGACCTTTAGGTAATCCTAATTCCTAAATCATAATTAAAAGTTAAATCGTGGTTTCATAGATCTTGAATATATCATAAATTAAAAGTAAATCGGGATTGTATATAAAGAAAATTATTGATCCGGTCCTTTCATTGGAATAACAGTGTAACAGAGTACAAAGCCCAAGTTCACACTTCTGCTGTATCGTCATACAGAAGGAATATGAACTTGTTAATGGACCGCCTTGTATAAAGATTCCAATGTTATTCTTGGAAAACCGGAGATGTCTAAGCGTTACTGGACCTTACAAACTGAATGAGGGAGAGGGTTGCGTCGTTTCGTCTTTCTTGGAATGTATATCTACAAGAAACAAGAAACTGTGAAGGGAGAGAATGTTCATGTGTTCAATCCAACCTCCACCTGACTATGGACTCCCTCCTAAGTGGACTTGAAGACGTGGGATCACTAGTACTCCGCTCGGGATCAGGAGAAATCCATTTCCAGCTCGGGGATGAACGCACGTTATCAGACGCGGTGATGAAACTCAACGCCATGTCTCTGCGCCTTTTTTTAGCTGACACCATTCTTACTTCATTTTAAACACGTTCTGGAAATCTTGGCTTGGATTTAGCAATCTGGTTCTGCCGACATAACAAATCCCGCATTCGAGAGATCACAATCCATCGAAATCATTCCGCAGTATTTAATGCGACCCTTCAGTCAGAGGGTTTCGTCTCACGCGACCAACGCCGACCGGGTGGTATTCAACTAATCGTCCTCACAATCCGCCTCCCGCCAATCGTGTCGCCAGGAGATCACACGCCCGCGGATCTCCTCTACACCCGACGATGTGAGCCATGGGCTCCCCGCGAGCAGGTGCATTCGCCAGCCAATCCAGTTGCTACCTTCCCGTTGGAGGCACCCGCTTCTTCCGGAGATTCAATCACCCGGATTGTATACCAATACGTACCCATGGACACAAGTGCCTGGGGTGGGGCTTTCATCTTACTGTCCCGGACCTCCTGTCACCTTCTGTGGACCTAACCCAACCCGACCTCGAGCCTGTGGTAGTAGCTGGCAAACGCACCGGAAATCGTGTAGAGCTTCAAGTACAGTCGAGTTCTCTTAACTCCGCATCCGATCACTCCAATCATTGAAGCAACTTTACGCAAGCTGTTCGAGAAGTAACGGAATCGCTCCTCGGCCTATTGGGTCTTGGGAGCTATGTGTAAGCTCCCAACGCTGTAAGCCCGCAACAGCAAGATACGGCCGAATGTCCGTATCTTGCTCCCCGCTCTTCCGAGTTGAAGCCCGTCCACCTGGACCTAACGGCCACCAAGCGCATCGAAGTCTCTACCCTGGCATACGAATGCACTCATGTCCATGAAAAGGAAACAAAGTCTTGGTGGTTCTTCGGGACCAGCGCGGTCGAGTATTCAAGGCGCCATATGCCCATGTCAGTGGATGAATGCCGCCGAATAGTCCAACTTAACCAATCTCCTCATGGAAATGACTTGCAGAAAATCCGTTGGAATTTCGTTTGGACCCAGCATGTCGCAAGTGCCAATTTCATCTGGCCTACCGTCGATGTAGCTCGAGTGGACAACTACTTTGTCAAGCAGATCAACCTTACAGTCGATGAAAAAACAGCTTCATCCAAGCCCCTGGAATCAATCTGGTTGAGCCCTGTCTATACTCAGCTGAGCATTGTACTACCGTACTTGGAATGCTCACCTGGGCCGGACTTCACCAATGACAGCCAGTCCTGCTAGGCTGAGTCTTACCGTCCGGAAGTTTGCTTGCTCGCTCGGGACGTACTGTACTGCCCATCCTCCGTACATCACTGCCAAGCTGATCAAGCTGTACATCACGCCTCTTTTCAAACGCTTTGACTGTGAGGCGCAACTGATGGGCTACGTTCGAGGGATCGCCACGGCCAAGTATGTTGTCCAATCGTTTTACAGAGAAGATTTCGTCCCCTACACCGGTGACTTCTCTCATCTGTACGAAAACACTCGTACCTCAATGGACGACGTGCTGTTCTACCAGCTCGGCCTTTGCCATATCGCCGAGGATCGTTCCCCCGTCATTCCTTCCCAGGAGGAGCACGAGCGAGGACGTCTGGAGCTTCAACGGATCCAGGAGCTCAAGAGGACAAAGTTCGAGGCCCTCCGCTCCACGGCCCTTCCCTCGGTTACCCCTCCCTCCCCTCTCGTTCTGGCTCTACAATCCCTCCGTTCCGGTTTCCCAGTGCGCTCCAGAATCCATATGTTTACCGAAGATGAGTGAACAAAATATACCGAAAATAATTCAACCATAATAAAATTAATCTCTTGTGACAGTTCATCATTTGCCCTCACCCGAACAGCTCGTGCAATCTTAAGTGTTCCCCTCTCACAGACTTTCATCTTTCCTCAAACTCTTTAAGTGAATCCTCATAAGTGCTTCAGTTTGTGGCCCCTCTCAGTTCTTCCATATCGAACAGTTCGTGCTCCATAGAACTTTTCCCCTCATACCCCAACCCCCATATCTTCAAACGATTCGCGATCGATTTCTGGAATGGACCTACCCAGCCGGGTAGTTTAGCTAGACTTAAGTAGGGGACTAGGTCCAATACACTTTAAAGAAAGAACTTACTTAGGGGACTAGGTCCAATACTTCATTCAATTCAATTCAACAATTCAACATTTACTTAGGGGACTAGGTCCAATACTTCATTCAATTCAATTCAACAATTCAAATTTTACTTAGGGGACTAGATCCAATACTTCATTCAATACAATTCAACAATTCAACACATTTTTTAGGAGAATGTGGTCTCCATAATATACCAAATTGGAATCGAGGTGAGTGTGTTCCACGAATTGTCCACAACAAACAAAAAAAAATTACCTAAATAACTCTACTCATCTCCGTAGAAATAATATAGACTACTAGCCGGTTCGTCGGCTTCGCCTCCTGCTACGCACAAGCAATTTTAGTTTCAACAAACAAATGCAGTTAGAAATGAATGAAACTTCAAGCATGGATAATTATTAGTATTAGTAATGTCGTGAACTTTAAGT
>JAQFXZ010000454.1:0-19575 GCA_034694025.1 Ceratophysella scotica | reverse complement strand
ATACCGGCATACTTTTTTAAGTAAACCCATTTTCTTATGGGAATTTACCATTGCAATTTACTGAAGGCCAGCCTTAAGGAAAGAACGGTTCCCTCTCCATTTTAGTGGGTCATGTGTCATGTCATGTCACATACGTATGCTCAATTCAAAGTCGCTGATGAAATGTATTTATTTAAATATTATTACATACTATTTTGCCAATGACCATGAGTATTACACAATTCCACATATGGTCATATATTTAAATACTGGATTCATAGAATCGTGTCATGCACTTACGGTACTGCTGCACATAAATCTGGACTCTAGACAATCAACAATTATTGTCCCCTTTTCAAAACACTAAGTACAGTATATTTTTAATCGCTCTGCTTACAATGCATACCGCCGTGTTTTATTACTTACTATGTAGTTAATTGGACATTGTTTGTTGCGTAGTTAAGAAGTAAACATTATGGCCTTATTTCAATGCCTCATAAAAACGCCCAATGAATGTACAAACAAGCTTCTGAATAATATTATTCGTGTGTCAATCTCAATAAAACGAACAAAGTTGGAAAGCCAGATGGTTTCAACAGCATCGCATATAAGTATTTTCACTCTTTATTTTCACAGATACAGTTTTCGTGCACAGGCCAAAATGTACTCTACACATATTGATGGTTTCACAATATATTAAGTAATTTAAACTCAAGGCCAAACAGTAGAGACAGAGACAGAGACAAGTAGTATAAGACCTTCAAAATTTCTTAACTATGTACTATCACGACGACACATTTCTTTTAAAATTATCAAAATGCGACGTCGTATTATTAAAAATGCCTTCTGCAGAACAGCACAATGCACATTATATTTTTGTACCTTCTCACGGCTAAGATATCGTTGCATACGCTTTACTTGTCTATATAATGTATTATGTAGTCTCGTGTTTCATAAATCAGTCACCCTTTTCATCTTCCAAATAGATTTCACAGTCCAAACAATCAGTCAATAAATAAATATATATGTAGATTCTGTCGTAGATAAATACTTTATAGAATTGGTATACATTTATGTTCTCATAGGAAGGAATGCCTGGGTTCTTCCCACGGTGACCTGCCCACTACCCACCCTTGTGACAGTGATGAAAGTTCCTGCTGACTGGCATACGCAGTTGTTCCTCACGCTCAAGTCGCATTTGAGCCAAAGCCTGAGTCTTCACATGGTCAATCATACGGTACTCGACGTCACCGCCTGATACCTTATGATGACTCACCTTGGAGCTAGAGTGAATGAAGACCTCTCTCAACTTTGACGTGTCCAACTGGAGATACGTGACCGACTCAGATGCAGGGAGCGTCTTTGGTGGACGTGGTGGCGGGACGGGTGGACCACTTGAAGCACCCTGACCACCTTCAGCACCTTGTTCCCCCCCAGTACCATTACCGCCTTCCGCTCCATTACCACCTTGACCTTGACCTTCAACAACTGACTTGAGCCCTTTCTTCCATGGCCTTGGTGGAAAATCAAATGTCGTTGTCCCCAAAATGACATTTGAATAAGTTGCCTCCTCATTGAACACGACCGGAGTTCCAGTGAAACATTCCGAAATGGGAATGTATGGACTGGAGCTCGAGTGTGATGGGCTGCTGCTCTCTCCGCTCAAACTGACGTGTTCCCCACTAGGCTCCTCCTCCTCCGGCGAATGAGCTTCTTCTTGAATGGCCCTTGGTGCGTACGCTTGAATACAAATTATGACAGAATTTGTGAATTATTCAACATAGTTAAGCTAGGTTAGGTTGGACTATGCTGGTAGGGCAACTCTCCCACCCAACTGTCGAAGAAACCCCATTAAATGGACGCGCATTGTTCCAAAACGAGTCATTCGTATAAATCGTAGAAATCAACAATAAAGGAATATTTAGAATAATCGTAGAGTTAGTCTGCTGACGCTGAAATATTTCACTACGAAAAAGCGCCAACCTGCGCCAATGGTCACGCGTGCGAGCTTGCACATTTGGAGCACAATGCGAAATTCACTGGATACTAATTTTTCCTGCCTCCTAGTGATACTAGTATTTGCATGTTATTAAGATATAAGGCTAATAGGTCAAGGCATTGGCCATAGCGTATTCGCATGCAATTGAGATAAGTGTGTATTGACCTCACCTTCCTCATTTTGACCGGTATTGAAACCGCAGATGTGTTGTCCGAGACGTTGAACCCATTTCAGCATTTCCGAAGTCCGTGTGTGTGTTCTGTGCGTGCAGTGTTTACTTTGACTAGTTGAGTTGCTGAACCATAGCCTTGGACTGACAGAGACAGGGCCAAGTGGTGAAGACTAACGTAAAGCCCTCCTCCTCCTGGAGCTGGTGGAGTGTACGGTAGTGTACGGGGCAGGGCCAGGCTGGCCAGGGGATAAGGAGTCCGCGAGTGGCAGGTGAACAGTTTGCAGTTTGGTGTCTTCTTGGAGTTAAGGCATGGTTTCTGCAGAAGTGGACGCGGCGGAGTTGCAGAAGGAAAATAACTAATATCACATTACTTTATCCGTAACTCGAAACGCTCTTCTGTTGTCTCCTCCAACAACGTCATCACTCATTCCGTTGGGGTAATTAAAAAGGAGTCAGGAGTTAAACACGAAAATAGGCGGCCTACTCCTCTTACCTAGTGCCTGTTCCGTAGTTAGGCCTCTCTGCTTTGGTGCTTGGAGTTGGGCCTATTACTGGTTGTCTGGTACGTGTTTCTCTCCTACGTGTTACGTGTTTATGGACGAACGATTATTATTATTGTGTGTGGTTTTCATGCACCAAAGTCAACCTCAATCAGTCCAGTAAAAGACACAACATTCAACATTATAGTATAACCAAGTATAACTGAAACTGAGCACAAATTATAATAGGCGGCCTGTCATATGACGTGAGAGGAGCTTTGAGCTCAAGCTCATCTCCCACGTTTTTTGGATTCTGGATTTCTTTACAACACAACACAACATGCGGATATGACGCTGTATAATGCTGTGCATGTGCATTGAACTTACACAATGCATTTGGCACAATGAACATGAACAACGCGTGTCAAGTACCTATTATGTGCAGATTTATACGTATTATATTACGTTTTTTGCTTGTTGGATGAACATGATGTACAGATATGTAGGTTATATACGAGATGAAACCAACTTTTTGTAGTTTTGTTGGCAATTTATGTAAGTGTTAGTATCGGGAGGTAAAGGGAGCCCGAAAACTACCAATGAAGTGAAAAAGCCTTAAAAAAGAAGTATGTAAAACCAGTCAAACCTAACCCGCCATGACCTAAATGCATATAAATTGATATATTATTATTTGGGCTATAAGTTTTATTTAAAATCAAAAAAGACTTGGAAATGAAGTGTTTTTGGAATTTTGAATGTTTCTCGTCGTCGTGGCTATGAAACCTAACAAGCACAACTGCCTGACCTAACCTGATCTAATCGAACTTGAATGAGATTGGTTATTCATATACCAATAATACTAACTAGCTGACCCACGAATCAGTACTGAGTACTGATCTGTATAGGTATTGAATTGAAATTTTCAAATATATTTTCATTCGATTCATTCGCTCCGTTTCTTTTGTCTACCTTACCTAACCTAACCAAACCGAATTCATGTCGCACTTTTTGATGTCGTGCCTTTTGTGTCTTGCTTTTTGGTGTCGCGCTTTTTGTGTAGCACTTTTTGTCTCGCGCTTTTAGTGTCGCGCTTTTTGCCTGATATAATACGATTCCACACATTTATCCCTATTCATTCCCGTATGTGATAGTTGCATTGCCTAGCATTAGGTTGCTATGACATTGGTTTGGAGCCTCCTGGTAACCTTGTTGAAATCCAACCCGAAAGTTGTTTGCAGACAGAGTTGGCAGGGAGTGATACACAGACAACAGCTCGTTATAAAGTGTGACTAAGTTCGAATTGGCTGGATTAATGTTGACTAAAAGCCTCATCGGAGTTACGAAATAAATATTAGAAAGCTATTTGGGACTCTGGTGCTGGTCCTGATTTACGAAACGAATCCCAGCGTAATGAATTTATCATAATTAAGAAGACACTAATTTTGTATTTTGTTCGAATATGTGTCTACATGACAATCACGTCACAAATATAAAAAGGTATTGTGTATATACGCTTCGTGAATTGCTTAATTAAAAGGTAAAACTAGTAATTAAATTCCACGACATTGAATTACGAATCAAGATTTTTAAGCCTGCTGTGGGTAGCATACTTTTCTTATTGAGAATTGAAAAAAATCATAATTTTATTGCAGTATTGATTTGCGAACATGGCGGCGGCAATAAAAAAAAGTCTTAAAAGTAACAAGTGCTTAGTGGTTACTACAGTGCTTAATATATGCGACCTGGCAGTATTTAAAGTCCTTTTTGAGGAAGTTTTTAATGTAGTTGAATGTATAAAATATTACTCTTCTGTGCTGTGCACACTTTCAATTAACGTAAATCAATTTTTTTAAATTGTTTGTTGGATGATTTAGATCTAGGGAAAATAATGAATGATTTATTAATTTCCATATTAGTATTATTGCAAATTATTCAAGTAGGCAAGGCACACTGGAATTGGCATTCGTAATATTAAAAGAGTACTTAATACAAAATCGTAGAACAGTTACAATTGTCATCCGCGATCTGCGATTCGGTGTGCGTGTGCAGTGCATAATACGAGCATGATGAATGTACATTTTTTGCAATGGCAGCATGCAGCATGTCTCCTCATTTAAAATGTTAATCGGTTTGAACTGCATCTGTTCCTTTTGTGTTAGTTTCAGTTTTGCAATCGCGTATAACTTCAACCTTTTCTCGCCCAATTGATAAGCAGCTACCGTATGGATGAGATTTGGATGAAATACCATCAATCGCGTTCGTATTCACTTCACACATTTCACATTTTGATTTATCATATTACATAAATATTTTGGTTTTGGTATTTTTTTTTCGATTTTGTATATTTTGGGATGTGAATTTACAGCATATACTTTGGATAGGTATTTTTGTAAGTAATTTAACCACGAAAACTTTAGAACAGGGGCGTCATGAATATTATTTAAAAAAGGAAACAAACTTAACGAAAATCGAAGCAAAAGCAAAGAAGCAAGAATCTTAATTTAAATTTTGAAATGTATGGTCGGGCGGTAAATATGAAATACATATATACATATGCACTACTAAACAAGTAAGTAGTGTCTTCTGAAAATTGGTTTTGTGTGTGATACATCTAAAACCTAAATAGAGAGGGATGTCTCACATCACAGTATACATCTATCTACATCTCCAGTTACAAATTGAGATCTCATTATAATAATTGTATTGAATTTCTTGCTTAGAAAAGCAGACTGTGCGGACGGAGGAGTTAGCGTCAGGCATGAAAAACTTATTACGAAACGAACTGAAGGGCGTGTGATGTGCTGATGTTTGATCGAGTGATTTACTGCGTTGTCTTGTCGCCTGCACTCGCATGCCAGTTAATTGCATTAAGTTGAGCATCAAAATTACAACCACAGTGGCATTTGATTTTGCGTATCAGTTCAGCAGCATACATGCGCAATGGAATAGAGCTCAGGGGGGTGTCAGGCACAAATCTCAAAAATCGAAGCCGGCTCGCGCTTTGCGCTCGCCGAATGCGCTCGTTTCGGCGTTTCCTTCGAGATTCACCTTAATCCTTTTTTCTCCTTTTCTCTTTTTTCCCTTTTCCCCCTTTTTCTCCTTTTTTCTCCTTTTTTTTCTCCTATTTTTCTCCTCTTTTTCTCCTCTTTTTCTCCTGGTTTCCTTTCCCTTTTCTCCTTCTCTTCCCTTTTTCATTTCCTCTTCACCTCTTTTTGACCTTTTAATTTCTTTACTTCTTTCGTCTTTCTTTCAAATTATCTTCTTGTACCATTCAAAAAAAATACTTATGAAACGAACATCATATGAATGTACTACAAACTACATGTTAGACGGCGATGTTACTTGAATTCACAACTCTCAAGCTCAGTTTGAATTTTTAAACAAATTCACTGGCACCTATTTTGATTCATTTTGCCCCATTTGAATGAATATCACAGGACAAACTCGAGCAATTAAGTCTGTTGCTGTGATTTCCAAGGTTTAACTCGAATAATATTCATGGAGGGCCAGACACCAGGGCAGGTCGGCGTAAAAATTCCATGGGTGGCTGGTCGCCAAAAATATCTCAGAGGGGTGTCAGCCTCCCCTGACCCACCCCATTGCGCATGTATGTTCAGCAGGCATAAAAGTTGTTCTAATGGAATTTTAAACCACGTCTCGCACACTCAACACGTCCCAAGCCCACATACCAACGAAACCAACAGTAAAATCTTGCTGCTGATTAAATTACAGCTTATTTGGGTTTTTCTTTCGTGTTCCTGGAAATATTTACTAATCCCAATCCCGATCCCAAATATTTGAAATAGTTTTTCGCCCTAGGCTGCTGAATAAAACTATGTATGTGCTCATGCTCAGGTGCATACACAGAAGACGATCCGTATGATCACATTTTGAATTCCAAAATGCCAACTGATAGTTCTCAGTCTTTTGCAACTATTGACATTGGTAACACTCATTCCAAAAATAATGGAACATACCGTTCGTTTGGATCGAGCTCATTTGTTTCTGATATGTTTTGAATATCGAAGTCCATTTGTGATGTAAAATCATATTTTACTTATTACTATTCGGAACTTTATTGAAGCAGAGAACGAGATTAAAAAATTCTGGGTTTTCAACGATGAAAATAACAGATAACGTCGAGATTAGAATCGTGGAAGCCTTGCTTGAACTTAATGCTAATTTGGTCATTTCCTTCATTTTGATACGCCGATGCCCGCCTTTCTCGCAAATAAAGAAGATGTTAAATCTAAAACAAGATACGGATAAAAATTGGATAGAATTGTGTTAAAATGCCGGATGACAAAAGTAAAGAGAAGGTTGACTTTTTAGTTCAAATAACATTGTAAAAATGAATTTATTTTAATGGGAGGTTAAATACAAGGCTTGAGGAATTATGCAAACCGATCAAAACATACAAACCTCTGTCCTTGTCCTCCGTACGGCGAGAGCAAGTTACGCATATGCGTTCAGAGTTCAGACTTTCACTTTTCGTCGTAGTCCACTGCTAGCGTCTGTTTTCGAGTAGTGTTCTTTCGTTGATTCTAAAGCCTGGGTGAACAAACGAACGCTTTCAATAAAGTATGTTAAAAAAAATTGGATTATACATTTGAAACAATAGCAGTTTTACCATCGTGCTGGTACAGAGTTGTAGATTGAGCTGAACTCGATTTCACATCGATGGTATTTCATACCGTTACCGTGAATGTTTACAATAAAGTACTTGCAGTTGGAGTAAATTGATCGAAAATGTGTTTGCGTGACAGGCAAAATTATTAATCACTGGCGACATAGCGAGTAGTTGAACGCTCAAGCGATATCGGCACATTCCCACAGGTACGGGTAGGTTCAAGCTATGTTTGAAGATACCAACCTAAATGTTGAAATTGAGGAATATCCGGCATTCGTTTAGTATTGATTTAGTTTTCCCATTTTCATCAGCTTTTTGGGAGGAAATGTTTTGTAGGCGTGTGTGTGTAGTGTGTTGAGCTCAGTGTTAAGCTTTAGCTCTTCAAAGAATAGTATCATCGTCTCGTCTTCATCCGTAATTTATACAGGAATCAATATCCTAGTCTATTGTTTGTTAAATAAAGAATATCGCACAATTCATAAGCAGTTCTATATATTCGTTGCGTTTCAATTCTAAATTCTAAAGTTGCTGCAAACAAGATTCCGTGTTAATGATCGTGATGGAAAATATAGGATGATTCTTTCTTTGCATAAAAAACAAGCTAGACATTAGATATATGTGCAAAATATAGTAGCACAGCCTTGATTGAACTTTTCCCACCTAATGCTACGCACACTGGTTGCAATGCAATATGCAATACACATGAAGAAGCTTCTTTATCATTGGTACAAGGTACGAGGGTTATTCGTTTAATTTTAGCGTAATGTTTGTATAGCTCAGAAATAGCGTTATTGACATGACGCTGATTATCGAGCATATTCTCCCAGTATTAAAGTTAGTTGGAGTTTATGCGCAAATGTAAAATGCTAACCATGCCGGTTGTGTTCAAAATAACATTAAGATTTTGTATAATAACATTAAAATAAGAAATACGCGTATATGTGAACAACAGGTGTTCAATAGCGACCAAATTCAATTGAAAGCAATCTCTGGGAATGGGAACCAAAGGAAATAGAATAATTCATTTTCCCCGAACTTTTGACGACGGATTCACTGCATATTAGCCATTAGCCATTAAAAATTAGTACTTTGAAACGATTTCTTCGAATGATTTTATTTTGTTTTGTCCAAATTTTTAAAGAGACAAAGCACAATACAAATACCCTCTCCATCCTTATAAGACTTAATATTAGTCTCCTTGTTAAATTTGTTATTCTTGATTCTCACCGCAAAATTACTTAAGTGTCGTCACAAAATGACTAAATTCCGTTTCTTTCAGTTAGGTTATGATAAACTCTTGCGAAGGACTTTAGTTAAATGAGCGGTTAGGTTTTAGGTTAGTTTTTGCTGTGCGGGAATGTCCAACTAAAATGTTAACCACAAACCTGCCTATGTATAAAAGTGGAATATGCGGAGAAGATTTGAGGTGAACTAACTTATTCTTCGATCAACATAGTTAATTTCATGAATGGGCAAGATCGACAGAAAATGATCTTGAAAATCACTGATCTTAAAAGAAAAATTTAAGCTCAGACGATCAAAAGATCAAGATCAATCAAAATCACAAAAATTTTCAAGGTTAAGATCATTTTACATCCGAAGATCGCGATCTTAAGATCATATGATCTTCAAAGTCGTGATCTTTAACGCTTTTATGGCGGAAAGATCATAAATCAGATCATTGAGTTGTCTAAGATCAAGATCTGACTATTATTTCAAGATAAAGATCCCAAGATCAAGATCGTTTTACAGCCGAAGATCGCAGGCTTAAGATCAGTGATCTTGTCCATCTATGGTTAATTTTAGCGGTGAGAATCGAATTTAGTTGCGGTAAAACTAAATCATTGCCATTTTCTAAATGGAGATTCAAGCTGTGCGAGTGATCACGATCTAAATTAAAGAGAAACGAGTGAACCCGATCTGAATCACGGAATCACACATGAATGAAAATATCATAAAATTAATGAGACGTCCCTCGAAGATGCATAGAACACGTATGGTGCCTTTAGAAAAAACCGACTCGGGAAATCGGAGTCGGAGTTGAATACAGTGTGCTTCTTCAAATCCGGGAGTTTGTGCAGATAAAAAGCTTAGTAAGTCCGGACTTGAGTACAGCATACGATCACGACATGCAAACAAGAAGCAGCAGTTTGGAGCCGAGCCCTCTGCCTGTTAGCCTTATTAGTCTTTATCATCCCTTCTCGGAAGGTCCCTAGAAACGTGGTTTCTTGTGTGTAGCACAGCATAGCGTAATATGAGTAGTAGACGGAGGCGCAGGGAAATAGCCGTCTGTCTCGTCTTTGTGTACGTGGTGGTGGGGACTGCTGGATGGATTGGAATGAGCCTTGGAAACAGGGACCAGTCGTGAACTGACATCCATCTGCACTGGGCCTTCCATCGTCTCCACGTCTACGTCTACTGTCTACGAACTGCAGCTGACTTTCTCCTTCCACTTTCTCCAGTGGGACATAAGATCAGTCATTGGGGACTTGGGAACTTTAACTACAAACAAAAGCCAGAAACTGCAGGTAATTCCACAACATTGCGCTTACAGACGAGTTATTTGCATTACAAGTAATAATTATATTATTATATTTGTACTGCCTAATTCAAATTCAAATTGTGAATTGACTTCTATTTCTTCTACTGCCAACTTGTATTTCACAAAGTCACAAGTAGGTATGCTAGCGTACACTGTATATCCTTTACACCATAGCAAAGGTGTAGGAATAGTCACAAGTAATTCTGTCACTTGTCACTTGTGATGTCCGGGTAATAAACCGCGATGTTTACTTTAAATATTTTCGTCTGAATGTAAATTAATACAAATATTGACAAGAGTGCAGTGTGCAGGGGCATTATTAAGAGGATAACATGCACGACGACGACAAAAGATTTGCTTTGAGATGCCGTGGCTCAATGTTTATGCTGCATGTCTCATATCAAAAATCAAAACTCTTATGATGTGCAATGTCATTTTGTGAATAACAGAATCCAGCTAGGAAACTATTAAATCTCTTTACGTTTGTTGTGCCAAGTCAGCATATAATGCATAATGTGATGCGGGACGGTTTGCATTGTTTTTAATTATTTTCTGAAATGTGGGCTGTGGTGTACGTACTCAATGCTCACACATAGATCAGACTGCAGATGACAGCGCAGAGGCAGCATAGTAATGATAGCGGAATTACCGGTATTCCCTTGTCATTATTGTCCAGATATTCAAAACATGTTTCTTATGAGTCATAGTTTAGTTTTAAGTTACAACGCACTGTAAATTCATGAATTCAATTTAATCAGGTGTTCATTTTCTTGTCATTTACAGATATTATTGTTCAATCAACCGATGGATCTCTTGTTTTAAATTAAGTTGTTGAGAAGAAGATACGCTTGACGTTGACGCTTTTTATCTCAAAGGAAGTTGTCAATTGTGATGAGAACCCTGACTGGAAACTCAGACATGTTGTGTGTCCATGTAACGTAATCAAATCAATTCAGGAATAATTTGACTGTTCAAATGGTCGGAACTGGATGGGTTCTATTGCCTCAGTGCTCCAGTGGTCTTGTCCAGTCTGCAAGCATATCAATCCTACCGAGTTACAAAAATGTGGACAGTGTTTCACTGAGAAGGCAATAATAGAGGCGATGGACAACGAGGTTTGTACTGAGGTGGAAGCTGGAACTCTGTTCACTTCTCCGCTGAAATCCACAGGCAGCACGGCTACATATGTCCATGTGCCCAGCTCAATATTGGTACCCTGCATCAATCTCGAGTCAAATGACTCAGCAGCTCAAATTGAAGAAGGGGATATTTTACCTGTGTCATTCGAGTGTCGTCTGGAGGAACCAACTACCGCGGAATGGTAAGAACTTTATTCAAAATAGGTATGTAGTTTTGAAGTTTCGCTTGAATGTTCAATCTTTTTCGCAATTTCGTGCTAATGAAGCGCATTCAGCATTCATTATTTGAATTTCTTCTTTTAGCACGACTCACGAGAGTGTTTTCAGTGAAGGAAGTCCACCCGTGACCTGCAGCTCTCGAAATGAGAACTCCTCGAGTCCAAAAACTCCAGAATCCGAATCCTACATTTCTTCCATGAGCAAGATTGGTCTTGAGGCGAGTAGCAGTTCACCCGTCAATGTCTTGGTCCTGAGTCAGTCCTCGGATTCTAATCTCTACGAAGACAATCAAGGGGAACAGAGTTGCTTGACACCGTCGGAAGACAAATACAGAATCTCAGCCAGTCCAGAAACGGGTCTCAATGGAAACTCAGTCACGAACCTGACCTCAAGTCAATCGGAGCAGTTCAGCTCGTGCAACAAGAACTCATCTAGTCTAAATCCACTGCCAATCGACTGCAACTACTGCGTCTCTCGTCTCTCATCATCTAATATTAATTACTCACGTCGAGCTCAGCCGCATTTATGCCAGGTTCAGCAGCATCGTGAGCTCAGCAAAGATGCGGTTGCCATACCCCGTTCTGCAATACACGGTAAAATTATTTGCACTATTTATTTCGTGATTTCTTTTAGGAATTTTAGCGAAATTATCCGTGTTGTGATTTTGAGTCCATGTACGCGTACCAAAAATCTGAATGCGGCTAAATCCTCATGCTAAAAAACTCGAGAACAGGACAAGTCGCATTTTCGTTCCTTGCAGAGTGGAGCCTACCGTGTGTTTATATTTGGCTAGTTGCCTTCTTTTCACTTCCGAACATTTTTCAACGTGTTTAGACGTTGCTGTACGTGCACTTTTATGTGACAGGTCGTAGGTACTGTGTTTGGCACGGAGCTCTAGGTTTTTTGAGTAGCCAAACACATTATGCAAGACCTACCACATAAAAGTGCACGTAAAGTAACGTCTAAACACGTTGAAAAATGTTGTGAAGTGAAAAGAAGGCAACTAATAAATATAAACACACGGTAAGCTTCATTCTGCAAGGAACGAAAGGCGGCTTGTCCTGTTCTCGAGTTTTCAGCATGAGGATTTAGCCGTAAGTCATATTTGTGTTACGCGTACATGGACTCAAAATCACAACTGTAACTTTAAAAAATTGTTTACAGACTCCAGCATTGAGTCTGAGCCGGATCGAGTCCGACGAACAGCTTGGAAAATAGAACCGATAGAAGACGACGAGTTAGGAGAAGTCCTGACCCAGAATCAACAGCCAGAACCACAACGTGAAGGAACGAAGCGGGCTCGAGCCGGATGTAGTAAAATTCTCAAGTGCCCTTATGATCCGACTCAGAAAGAAGTGAGCCAAAAAGGCCTCACCTCAACAACGCCGGATCCACAGGACGTCCTGCTCTCTGTAAACATTCTTTCCGAAGAAGAATCTTGTAATCTCATTTTTGAAAACAACACGGTTAGGTTTGAGAACAGTCCAAGTAAGGCTACTTCTCCGCCAAATGATATTAAGGCCCGAAAGAAGGTCAGCAATAACTTTAGATCCCGTAAAGACTCACCCTTTGTTGGGTCCTCAAAGTTGGTTAGTGAGGAAGACAAGCTCTGCCCACCAACGGCCACATGTGGCAAGACTGATAGTGGCGTGCCAGTAAGCTCCAAGAAGAACAAATCCTATCATGTGACAGAGAGGCTGGGTAAGTCATCCAGTTTCAATGCTCATAATCAGTCCCATGCACTCAATGGACAACGACTATCCACTCAGCCCCATTCTGCAGCTGCTCTCGAAGCCAAATCTCACAATACACGTCGTTCGAATAACCCTGTGTCTCGGAATCATCATGTTAGTCGTCACGAGAGCTCCCATAGCACCGTGAAAGACGGCTCTAGTTCACCCTTCGTTCCTGATGAATCAGAGACCTTGGACGGAATCAAGTTTATTGACGACGATGAACCTGTAGAAAATGAGCCTGTAGCGAGTTCGAGTCAGCGGAGAATGAAGGTCATGGAATCTCGACGTTCGTCTCTGCCTGGTCAAGGCTTACTGAGCTTGGACACAGATTTCCAGGACCTTTCCGTTCTTCAGAGATGGACCTGCTCCAAATGCACACTGGCCAATGGAATTTCAGTGACAGTCTGTGAAGCCTGCTTCTCATCAAGGGACTTAGGTTCTGGAGTGTCTTGTGCGACTTCGGATAAATTAGTGGAAGCGTCAGGGGATAAGAACGCAATTGTTCGAAGGAAAATCGAGAGGCCGCACTCCGTAGCTGTGGCGGAATTCTGGACTTGTCCCCTTTGCACACTTCAGAATACGCTTTACATCAGTCGATGTCAGGCGTGTCAATGGGACAAGAATAAGGACTATCGGGTAAGTTCAAAGTTATATTCTAGAGCGGAGAGACAAAAATTTTTGACGCTAATTTGAGAGTTGGGACAGGACAGGGAGGCTTTGTTAATCAAATTCCTGTCTACTTCAATTTGGTGAAGTCGAAAATCAAATTCCAATCTAATTGCTGAATTCAAGTGCCAAATCCCTGTTGCATTGTCGATTTACATGCTAGGCTTAGCTTGAACTGGACTTAAAAGGGTTTTCAGATTTGGCGGCTCTGGGTTCTATTGAGTTTGCCCTGTGGGTGCCTAATACTAGAGATGCATCCCGAAACATTTTAAAATTAAAAGCGCAATTATCGACCAAAGTGTCTCGCTAGTTTAACCGCAGTTTCCAATCTTAAAAACAAACTAATGGGGATTTCGGTATGTAGCATTTTGCTTGACGGATGATTCAGAATGCCTTAGGATATGAATTTTTGAATTAAATTGGAAAACTCTTCAATTACTTCATTTTAGCCTGTTCGCAAGTTGCAAGCCTTAACTAGTGAGCTCAGCTAACGAAATTAATGAATTTTAATATCCCTACCCAACGTGCCATGTTTCATGCTAAAATTAGCCTCTCGCTTCCCAGTGAATTGAAATTCCTAATTTAACCAGTTAGCCTTGCTGTTAGGTTAGCTGTAGAAAATTCAATTGTGGGGAATTCCGCCAGGAGCTTTGGCTTTCTTAATTTGATTATTCACAACATATAATTGAGTTATTAGCACTCGCTGTTTCTAATTAGTAGCTACGAATACGTTTAAAATGTCAAAATCCGGTTTCAGGGTTCAAACTGTAATATTCGCAAGAAGTGGTCTTGTCAGCAATGTACGTTCAAGAATCCAATGAAACTCTCAATATGCGAAATGTGTCAATCACCTCGTAACCCGTCTGAAAGTGGGAACAATTGTAGTGGAGGTCTGGCATCCTCCTCTCGTATCAACGCCGTGATTTCATCTAAAAAAGGAACCAAGCAAAAGTACCAAGAAATTGTGGCATTTTGTCTCAAATCGGGTGATATGTTTGTGGATGACTCTTTTCCACCTGCTCCCAGGTTAGAACTCAATTCTTTATGATTCAATCGTTAGTTCGAAAATGCTTTTTTAAACAAAATTAGAATGTTCAGGGTGAGCGCGAAAATTTGGCTTCAATTTGAAAGATTTTGCAGCCTGAGTACCTGAGCCCCTTGGTTCTATTGAAAATATGAACTGTAATGCGGAGAATTTTTGCGGAGATATATTTTTAGAATTTCGTATTTACAAAAATTAAAAAATTGGCGTGAGCATCTGATATTTGAAGAAGGAAAATAAAAAAAAGCTTACATTCAAGCCACTACCTTGTTTCATAAATTCTATCGCTTTTAACTTTTTTTCAAAAATTCAAAAAACGAACATTCGGCTAGATTCATTGATTCAGCCGCCCGAACCTGAAGAATTCTTGCGCCTTCCCTGCATACGAGGGTTGTTTCAAAGGTTCTTTTTTACCGATTTTGGAAAGGCTGTAAAACAGACAGTAATAATTGAATTGGGCTGAAGCGTTCACCACAGTTAAAGTAACAATCATGTTTCATCGCAGCAATAAATTGAGTAAAAATATTCATAAAGACAGTTTTTTATTAAATTTTAGTTGAATATGCCATTTTTTCATTAAAAAGATTCAAAATTTCAAAATCCTTGACTCTGCATATGTTCCCCAAACTTTTTCACGATTGAGCAGTACGGACTACCATGTTTTAGGCAAAAAATTAAACATATTTCACAAAGTAGTACGGGCGAAGTCATGTATTTTGCAAATCACCCAAAATCGATTTTTTATGCATTTAATAAAAGCTACGTATACCACAGAAATAGTTGGAGATCAACTCATGAAAATACCATATTCTAAAAATTGTCTGGTCTTGGCGGGAGCTAATCAACGATTACTGTAATGCAAAAAATGAGAAAAAACAGTTTTAAAAGTTGGCCTGAAAATGAAAAAAGAAATCGAGTAAAATTTTAATTAAAACTGTATATTGTATATGGATAATTTGTATCCGATTTTTTGCTGCAATGTAGTTTCAAAAGTTTTAGGCTAATTCCTTCATATTTGCCCGTTTTACAGTTTATCCAAAATCGGTAAAAAAAAACTTTTGAAGCAACCCTCGTAGTTGTAAATTATTGCTAAATATTTGTATATTTCCCTTAAGGTCTCTCTACTACAATCCAAAGGCGATTACAACTCACGGCGGAGACTTGGTAGCTCATTGGCATCGGCCGAAGGAAATCCTGACGGAGCACGGGAGTGAAACCAATCCCTGGATTGTGTTCCGTACACCATTACCTTCTGACATTTCACAAGGTTATTTTTCTGAATTCATTTTTTAGTATTCCACTGGTCTGGCTCATATACACTATCATCTACAGGCTCATGCATAATGTAATTCCTCGTCCGTCCGTTTTTCCGCTCGGATGTTACACCCACCGACATACATAGCTGCTATTTGACTCAAATTCAATTCTGACTATCTCAACCGCACAGACAAGCCCAGAAACATGAACATATTATAGCAGAACGTTTGAATTAAAATTACGCTATGCGAAAGTTCACATGCTATCTGAGCTTTTTATTAAATCAGTGCATATTTGAACCTTACTTCACGGATTTAGCAAGTACATTAAGTTCCATGGATCCAGGCAGGCTTGGGAGTCACTAGTCGCGACCTAATTTCATTTTCGCAAAATTGCAAACATAAGTTCTTTTAATCAAGTTATTTTGCATAAAAGCAGTGTGAGCTCGAGAGACGTGTATCTGGGAGCAGAGGAAAGCTGTAATGAACGTGCCATCATGCAAGCATGCAGATAATATGGTGCAATGCTTTATGTATTGGCAAGGGAAATTCAGGGCGAGAGGAAAAGGAGCAGTCTGCCTAACAACATGACATACATGAGTGACGACTGAGAGAGAAAGCACACGGAGAAAGCATTGATTTTCTCCTTCCTTCTACAAACACATTAGCCTTTTTCGGCTATGTTGTGTAATAAACGTCTCAGAGAAGAAAAAAACGGAAGAGTCCCTAATCACACATGGAATTCATGGAATGGATTTGCATGAGTACACATGGAAAGACATGTTGGCGTTTAATGAGCGTTTTTGATGTCTTCTCGGGATTTGAATTTGATTTGAGCCATGCTTCAAAAGCATACTTACACTACATATGAAATATGAACCTTCCTGCATTATGCTCATATTTTGAGACTGAGAATATTTTACAGGCTGGATAGAATATACGATAATTGCCGATTTCTCTCCGTTTAGTTTTAAATAAATATGCAGTCCGTTCCGGGAACTTTTTGCCTTCTCATTATTTTTTATTGAAAATATAACTGATTAAATGAGCTCATGATTTTGCTTTACATTGTTGAAGCTTATTAAAGATCGTTTTAATTTTTAAAAAATCGAGAAATTAGAGTTACGTTAGTCTCAACAACGAGAATGTTCAGAATACTGGTAAATACGTATCTCATAATGCTAACCTTGTTTTCATAAATTATTTTTCTAAGGCTATTTCTCCGTGCCAGAGTGAAGCTTTTTCGCAAACATTATACGAGGGTCATCCCATTAATTCGTAGCGCTGTTTAAAAAGCTATAAAACAGATAACAAGGAATGCATTGGGCTGAAACTTTCGGCACAGGTAAAGCAATAACCAAATTATATTTCAGCAGAAAATTAGACAAAAGTGTCCAAATTAACCGTTTTTTGGAATTTGCGTAAAATATCTCGTTTTTGAAATATATATATATTTTTAATTTCAAAATTTTTGCCATTTTTCTATAAGTAAGACTTCTTCTCTACACTAGAGCAGTTCTCGACTCCCATGTTTCTGATAATTAAAAGTTTCAAGAGATTTTGTCAAGTAATATGGACGAACAGCCACTTGTTGTCATTTCATTTTTTTAAAATAAAAAACTGTAAAACAGAAATAGCTGAACTTCAATTCAAGAAAATTTAAAGCATATTCTTAGAATTTATTGCCTCCACTGAAAATCAACGATTACTCTAATATAGAAAAGAAAAATGAAAAAAAATCCTATAAGAGGAAACGTAGCATAATTTTGTTCTGCAAAAATGGAAGAAAATGTTGATTAAAATTGTAATAAAAGCTGTCTATAGATAATAAAAAAAAATATATTTTTACCCAATTTTCTGCTGTTTTTGCTTAGTCAGTCATTGATTCACTTGTGCTGAAAGTTCCATTACATCCCAATTTATTAATTTTTGTCTGTTTTGAAGTTTTGCAAGCAACGCTACGAATTAATTGAATGAGCCTTGTAAAATTAACAGGTTCACCTTTTTCGAAAAACACTACAAAAATAGAGCAAGGTACTTAGTTTTCCAGTACAGATTGTAATTTTTTAAAATAATTATCAAATCCATTCTGCGTATGGGGAGTTAAGCTTCCAATTGGCCTACATTTCTGTAAGCACTTCTGTGACACACCACAAGCAGGAGCTTTAATACAGCCAATCCACGCTATGACTACTTTCACTAATGTTAATTGATACTGCTAAAAGCAAGTAAAACGAATCTAAGAAATAGCGATTGGGATACCGAATGCTTTAAATTTTCGACCATTTGCTACCAAGACCGGAGGCGTTAAGTGTGGCCAGACTGAAGATGTGATGTGATTGATAAATCTAATGGACCTGGAGAATTGAGAACGTGAGCCACTTAGAATGATTGCTTTTCCTCTTTTTCAGGTGTCCTGGGAAACTGCTGGTTGCTCAGTGCTCTAGCTGTCATAGCTGAGCGGAAGGAATTAGTTGAAAGGATATTAGTGACACGTGAAATGTGTCCCATTGGAGCTTACCTCATTCGGCTGTGTAAGGATGGATCCTGGACAACGGTCATTGTTGATGACTTGCTACCATGTGACCGGAGAAAGAGACTCGTCTACTCTCAGGTTGGTGTCTCATTTTTTTACTTCGAATTTGAAGATTTGGTTGAACCCATTTAAATGTGCGTTTGTGCTTATGTTAAATATTCGTAGTCAGTACTGATGTCCAAAATCTGCAAAAATCTGTACCAAAATGCGAAAATTTCGACGCGAAAAACTCGCATTTAAACTGTTAAAAAGCAAATCCCTTGTAGCCAACTTGTAAAATCAAGTCAGCCAACTTATAAAAACGCAAAAATATTAAATAACATCAATTTAACATCAAGCTCGAAATTTTTAGAAATTGTATGGCAACACGGAGTCAAGAACGAAACAGCTGCCAAAATATTTCAATATACAAGGAAATACATTAATAAAAAATAGGTTCAGTTGAAAAATTGGCAAAATATGCAGCAAGAGTGTAAAAATCTGCTTTAAAGACTTGAAAAAGTGCAACAAATAAGAAGAATTATGAATATTTAATATTTATGTAAGAAAAGCTTAAAATTATGCAGCATGGACATTGTTTTTGTATGCGAAACGGCTCCCTGCTGTATACCTTAGAATTTCGACCAAAAGCTGTGCGAGTTTTGTATAGTTACTACCTGTGTAAGTTGTATAATGCTACGATTTGTATACAGATAGATGAAGGGAGACGTAATATGTAGTACTTGTGAAGCCTTTTATTGTTGGTCGTATCCTCCGAGTTCCTTGTTTCATCCCTTTGTCTTGTCTCTTCTCTTGTAGGCTAAACGAAAGCAGCTTTGGGTTCCGCTGATTGAAAAAGCAGTTGCAAAAATCCATGGTTGCTACGAAGCCCTAGTTTCTGGAAGAGCCATTGAGGGCTTAGCAACGCTGACAGGATGTCCCTGTGAGAGTATTCCACTTTTTGTAAGTACATTCGGAGACGTATACAAAAACTGAAGCTTTTCTTTTTATTCCATATTCAATAAGGAAGATGAATAAATGAGTCAGTTGAGTACATCCTGTAATCCTGGATGAGGAAATTGAATAGACAGAAGTCTGGAGAGCTTTTCACTCTCCATATACATATACGAGCGAATACTCCGATCTGCGATTCGGTATCAGTTTGACCTATGATATCATGCTATGACCTGTTGGTATTTAG
>JAQFXZ010000453.1:0-19588 GCA_034694025.1 Ceratophysella scotica | reverse complement strand
CACTTCATTAATTCCATAGCCAATTCATCTATTCCGTAGCCAATTCATATATTTCATAGCCGTTTTAAATGCCACCCGTTCTTTTTTACCATTTTGTCCAGTTAATTTAAGTTTTCCTCCTTTTTTATTCAGATAATTTAATCCAGGCCGTTTTTTTTGGCATTTTGGCTTTGTCCAGTAAATTTAATTCTTGCCTTTCTTGCCGCTTTGTCTATTTAATTTATAGCCGCTTTTTGCCATTTTACTCCAATTCATTTAATTTCGCCTTACGTCCGTTTCATTTAAAATTATGTCCTTCTTGTACCCAATTACCTAATCATTTTTTCGCCGTTTTTTTTGGGACTGTTTTTCAGTTTTTGTTAAGTATACGTTTTAGCATTTTTGCAAATTAAACCAAATTGTTTCAATTTTCTATTAATCCCAAAAATATTTTACGAAGCGGTTTTTTGCGAATCTGTGGACTGTGGGCGAATGCCGAACTACGCCATTTTGTCCAATCTGAGTTCTTGGAACTGAGAAGTGGGGTTATGGGATGTTTAGGAGTAAATGCTTCTAGAGTGGCAGATAAGGTTGGATGGACGGAAGACATAACTGGGACTTTTATAGAACCTAATTTAGATTGAAGCGGAGGAAAGTAGTCACTTAGGCTTATATTTAAGATGAGATCCGTTGAGCTCTAAGGAACCACATCTTCCTGTCAGTCCCACTCCGCAGACTTCATTGAAGTGTAAACTGGTTTTAAGTGAAATTGCATTATCATTCCTTGTGCTCACAATAGAGTGTCTCGAGCTCCTTGGTTTGGTCTCCTACTCAACACTCAACTCCAAGTCACCATCAGGAAGAAGCCTCAAGTTTTGTCAATACGAGACCGCCTCAGCTCGAGTCATTGGATTTGATGTCATGATGCGGCTATTTGAGGTTTAATGAAGTGAAGGGGGAATGGGAAGTTTTGGTGTGGACATTTTTTTTTGAGAAGAAAAGAACTCAATTTTCTCATCCCAGCCTCAGATCACTTCAGAGTAATGAGATTGTCGACAAGACATGGGCTTCTGATCAACTTAATTATTCTCAAGATGACAGTCGGCAGTGGTTCTGTGCAGAGGGAAGAACTGGGCTAATGAGGATTAGGCGGAATTGGAACATGGGACATTTACCAAACTTGAGTTTCTCCTGCCTCCTAAGGATTTGATTTTTAAAACTATTCTCGTTAGACGTACTAAGCGAAGATGGGCACTTTTGACTTTATGACTCCAGCGAGTAGTAAATATTTAATACCATGTTCCACTCCGTTTATTGTTCCCCATAAACGTCTTCTCTCTTATTTTCTTCCTTTTGTTCTTTTGGTCATAAAGTCATAAATGAGGATGCAGACAAGGTACTGCAGAAACCAGTCAAATTTAAGGCTCGTATTTCTATTTTACCAACTTTTTTGCGGGGCTCGGGCTCTAATTGGCAAATACTTGTTCAGCAAAATTCTTACTTGTGACTTTACTAGACAATTGAATCAAAAGGTCCAATTGGCAAAAAAAAAACAAATTTATTGTACACAAAATTGACAGAAATTGAAGTATTATCAAGCTTTAGAATAGCGAGAAACAAATTCAGTGACCACAAAATTGGCAGAAATGGAACTAGCTTGCTAAAATAGTGACAAAATTGCGCTATTGATAACTCCCGGCAGAAATATTAATAAAACTATAAGAATTTCATGAAAAACATTATGCGTCAACTAAATCTTTACAAAACGCCAGAATTTTTGGTTTTTAATAATTTCATGAATTGAAGCCGGATTTTTCACACAGCACAACCAACAGCCACATCCTACGTCCAACAAAATTGACAAAATCTGAACAGTTATAAACCAAATTGGCAGAAATTTGGCAATGCTCTTTCCAAATTCAGAAAATCAACTATTTACCCGTATTTTCTAATATTTGCCATTTTTGCCAACGGGTTTTTGCCAAATTGACCAAACACATTTGACACTATCGACGAAGAACCCGCAAAATGAGTATTAAGCTATTAAATAAAATCATGGGTTTCAGCTCAAATGAACTTTTTTTTCTCTCAATGGCGTCATAAAGTGAAAACTGGAACCACTCAATATTTGTATCTTGTATCATATTTGCGCATATAAAAGGAAGTTGAGAAGGGCATTGGCTGCATTTTTTTGGCACTAGTTCACACTTGAGGGTAAATAACCGGCCCTGCAACCACTTAATCAATGATGATCCCTGGTGGAATTCCACGATCAGTTCCGTGATAATGAGCTTATCTAATCTGCAGTTCCACTGCCCATGCTTGGCTTGACAGAGCGGAATGAACTAGGAAATTGGAAGGATTGAGCATTGAGCTAGGTTAGGAGTCTCAGGCATCAGTGCCCAAGTTCCTGGCTCCAGATCATTTTTTGAGACTCATTTATTGGCATTTGTATTCTGGGCTGCAGATGAAGGAGTGAGGTTCTTAATTCATATGATACAAAGACGGGGACGAGTGTTTGAGTTTAGGACAGGGGACGAGGAAGATTAGATGCTTCCCAGTCCACAGCTCCTTTTAAGGGAAAAACGAGAGAGCACAACAATAATAATAATGAAATGAGATGGGGAGATTAGCACCAGCCTACGACGGTTGGCTGTCTTCTGTGATGATTCTTACCAGTTCAGTTCATCGAATTCAATTTGATGGACTCTTGAGAGTTCAGTCTATTTGGCAATCTCGTATCTATCTATATACTCCAATTGCTACACTCTGTGGTTTACCATGCTCTGCTTCTGCATCCGACTGGCTCGTATCTCAGATCCGCTTAAAAATAGGATTTTGAGAAATACAGAAGTTTCTGCAAAAGACTGACGCACGGGAGGCGTATAAGTTACTCGGTTTCTTGGATGTGCAGTAATAATATTTTCGAAGTTATTCTCTTGACTCGTGGCATGACTCATGTGGAAGTACGCCTTTAAGACGTGTTTACTGTACATTTGAATTTAACGCCAAGCACTTGCATGCTATATAGCATGGCATTTGACCATCATTTGAACAAGGAACAAGCTACTGATCATTGCTAAACTTTAATTATTTTAAAATTAAGAGCCTAGTTCGGGTCAGGCTTTCAAATTTGTGTGTTTTAATTTTTACTGCACTTGTTTGAGTCGTAAGAAAAAAGAATGATATTGAAAGAACGTAATGCCTTGAGCGTGCACAATGAGGAACAATGAGCGTTGCTGATTGTAGTCAGCTTATCGTAGACTCAGAATGGAAATAATACGTAGGAACATATTATAAGGTTTTCCATATTTTTAGTTAAAACAAAAAAAAAGGATGAATTTAGCATAGGTCTGAAAAGAGATTTAAATGTTTTCCTCAGCGCCGAATAAACAAAAATGTGAAACTGTATAAATATGTCAATGATGTTTGCAATACAGTTGTATATCCTTGATCAATCAATGAAACGGTAAACGCTAACATCATTGTATTATAATAATATATAAATATATAAATATATTAATATATAAATATATAATTTTATAATGTAAACGCATAGCATTCGATTACGAATTAATTTAGCAATTGAACCCGGAAAATATCAGAAGTAATTACGAAAGGTCATAATTTCTTTTTTAAATTGTAATTGTAACTTCGTCAAATCATGTTTTGATCTGATGATTCAGTTAAAACAGAATGCAAGACTCGTTCTACGGATAATGCAGTTAGCGTTTAACATTACTTTTACTGAATATGAATAAGTATCCGAAACCCAGCAACGGGTTATAGTTATAGTGTGGTTTTAACCAATTTTACTAAAGATTTACATTTGCAGATCATAGTGTGATTTAACTCGATTTGTTTGAGATGTCTAAATATACGGATACAAGACAACAAGTGTGATTTAATACGACTTTTTGAGAAATCTAGTTATTATACGGATTGTAGTGTGATTTAATATTTGATTCCAGTTTGGAAATTCTTTTCAGATAATAGCGTGATCTAAGTCGATTTGTTTGAGAGATCTAAATTTGCATATCATCATCGTATGATTAAATCAACCTTTTTGAGAAATCTGAATTTGGTAAAGGAGACTTTTTAGATAGAAATAGACTATTTTGTCAAAAAAGTTTTTTTTAGTTTTTGATAAAATATGACTTTCTAGATAGTAAAAGACTCGTTTGATAAGAAATACTGTTTTTATTATATATTTTTGTGTTTGTGAATAAAAATTGTTTTTTATATTATTTCTTTTACTTTCTGATTATTTTTTGACAGATTTTTTGGATTAAAAAAAATCAAACAATACATGTAAACTAAACTTTAGTTCTGGTCCCAAACATTAAATTCGAAACGCCAATAATGTTTGATCAAATTGTGGAAAAACTATATTTCTTATAGGTTTTCTGTGTCGTAATCGGCTGGGTTTCTGGTTTGAGCTCTTTTAGCTCTTCATTATTGTTGACGCTTGACGCTTGACGGTCGGGTTCTTCAACCTTGAAAAGTTCAATGTCCGAATCTGGCAATACATTTTTGCATAAGAGAGCTCCCTTCAAATGTAATGAAATGACATATTCTACTGTTCAAAAACTCTGTAATATGCATGTATTTAATGTATTTCTTCAATTTACGTTAAAAATCAATAAAATAAAAAAAATCATTGTAAAAAAATCATGATTTTTTTTATTTTTTTTTGATTTTTTACGTAGACATTCCTGGTGCAATTGCAATAAGAAGTTAATTTCAGCTAAAAAATATAAGCTTAAAAAAAAATCAAAAAAATCGTGATTTAAATCAGTTGATTTAAATCAACGAAACCCTGTTTCTTGTCAATTTCTAATTTATCACATTGTGTAGTAAACGAACTGTTTGACCTTTAAAAAAATACTCAATATTAAGGTCTTGCCAGCTATACTTTGCGAGTTGATATTATGTTGGATTTTAAATATATTATTTTGGATTTTGAATATTTAGCTTTATTTTTTATTTTGGTAGAGCTTTCAAATGATATTTTATAAATTACGGACATCAGTCAATTTAGATAGATGATGTGAGCTTTTTAGTATCGCGGTTGGAAACAAGATCTATGGTGAATGTCCTTTATATTTTTATACATTTTCATATTTTTATTTATTCGGCGCTGAGGAAAACAATTAATTTTCTTTTCAGACCTATGCTAAATACATCCTATTTTTTTTTCACTGCAAATACGGAAACCTTATATTCTCGACGTTTTATTTCTATTCTGATTCTGAGTGTACAAGGGCAGAAGTTGGCTATGAAATTGATTGAGAAAATGAGGTTTGTCAAATTTTAATATTTTTGCAAGGATTTTTACTTAATGTCGTCAATCGTAATTTACTCAAACTTTGACTTCTCCAGTAGTTCCGTATTCAATTTTCCATCCTGTCGAGCATCGAAACACATGAGGCTTCCAACACGTCCGACCCAGGAACAGAGGACAATGGCCACAGACTGTAAAATTCATATATTTTTTGTGCATTGTACTCCGTGGAACTGAGGAAGTGGAAATGACTCTCCACACTTCACGTCACGTTACATTTTCTAATTTTGATCATTTCATTACTGAAGTTGTACGAGAGAGACAACAATAGAGGTTGAAGTGGCGTTCGAGTTTGCTTTGGAGCGAGGATTTACCCTGCTCGAACTGATACTCGATTGTAAGGATTATCTAGGAAGGATCATGGCTCCACGCCAATTTACAGAGTATCAACAAACAAGATGAGATGAGGGGAAATCGGGGTACGAAAATAAACGCTGGTTGCAGACTCATGCTTAATAGTCCCAGGCCCTTGTCACTCACTCACCCACTATCTCCATTTCCTATCTGATTCTTCACGTTGAGACAATGAAGGAAATGAGATGACTCGACGGTTCAGGATCCTCATTTTTTGAGGTGACACATGGACCGGTATCAGGGATCGTTCATTCACTTCCCAGAACACTTCCGTCAACCGGGTTTTACACCCTATTTTCCTATCTCTGGGAATCATAGCACAAAGATGCTCCACACATGCTCTTCTCTGAGGAGCATGACACGTGTTGATAGGGAGTAGCCATAATCTTGAGTCATGTAACCTAGTTGGTTCAAACAAGGCCTGCTCGTCATACCTGAAGATGAAGATCCAAACTTGACGGCCTTTCGCTTATTTACGTTTTTGGCATTAAGCTACTTGTTTATACTTTGCATTTCCCCTCCGGCCTTCCAAAGTTTCTCCAAAATATTACATGTTTGTTGTAGTTAAGCCCCAAGCGGAAATTGGGATAAGTAGGTGGTTGCTCATCATCAACATTTGCTCTGCTGGGTGAATAAACCGAGTCATAAAACGACGACGGACGTAAATTGCAATAATTGAATGAACGCTGACCGATAGTCCTTGGAATACAGAATATGAATTTTAGAATTGAGGACTACAGGTGAATGATGCAATTAGGGATGCATAAGTAAACGTTCTGGAATCGGAGGAGGAAGGAAGGGTCAAAGACTTGTGACGAGTATGAGTGGGGATGTAGGTTGTGGGTTCAGGGAAGTTCGAACTGTTCCAACGTCGTATTTATGTCTGAATTATTAAAGGGCGGAGATAGACGGGAGGTGAAGTAGGTGGTTGTCCTTCTCATTTTCCTATTAATACGACCGAGTCGAGTCATTCCTAATTAATTATTCATAAATCCTTTTTTTTTCTCTCTTCACAGGTGATTGACTTTGGATCCAGTTGCTATGAGAACCAACGAGTCTATACATACATCCAGTCACGGTTCTACAGAGCTCCTGAAGTTATTCTTGGTGCCAAGTATGGACTGCCAATTGACATGTGGAGGTATGCCTTTTTTATGTTATACGTTATACGCAATCCTCTTTGTTTTTTTAAACTGAAATTAACCATTTAGAAACGAGCCTTTTAAGATTTTAATGTATTGTACGGTGTGAGTAGTTGAGGCGACGTGGCTTGCATCATATTAGGCTGTACTTACTTGAAAAAAAAGTGTAATCGTTTAGTCTCAGCTGAGGAGAAAGTTGTACTTTACTTACTGTACGAATACGAAGTCGTTTCAGATGCAAACGTTAAAAAAATCATGAAATGAAGTAGGAAAAAAGTGAAATGACTGAACTGATTGGAATAAGACAGAACGGTAGTAAAGAAATTGATTGTTGACTCTTTCATTATTCTCTGATTGCATACGTATAGGAATATTGTACAAGGAGCTATATAGTCATAGGACGAGATGCGAGAGAGCCATCCTCAATTTACCTGTTGTAACGAACTTAACGAAATAACGATCGGCCCATGAAAGAAAGGCCCGAGGCATGTATTATTAATAAATAAAAAATATTACGATTATGATTACTACTATTGAAATCTCGTTTTCATTTCACGAAATGATTTCAGAACTGTTTTGTAGGAGTGAAATGGAAGTTGAGAGCTGCAGTCGTCGTTTTTTTTTATGAATTAGCTCAGATCTCAGAATCCACACTGTCCTTGTGTTGTGTACACGTCGTTCATATCGAATCGTACACTGTGATCTGTGATGCATTCAGAAGATGGTACTTAATTAATCATCATATCCAATTTTTGCCCTTGCAGACTCAGAATGTAAATAACACGTCGAAATATTTAAGGTTTCCAAGTTTGTAATTAAAACAATGAAAATAGGATGCATTTAGCATAGGTCTGAAAAGAGAATTAAATGTTTTCCTCAGCGCCGAATAAACAAAAATGTGAAAGTGTATAAAAATGTAAAGGACATTCCCCATAGATCTTGTTTCTAACCGCGATCGTGTACTATATCTATACAGTTGTATACCCATGATCAATTAGTAACGTTAAATGGTAACATCATTCTATTATAATATCATACTTATATCATAATAATAGATAAATATTGTTTGAGAAATCTAAAATTGCAAATCACGGTGTGTTTAAAGTCAACTTTTTTTAGAAACAGTTTAGATCATAGAGGGATTTAATTCGAATTTATCAGAAATCTAAATGTACACTTACAAATCATTGAGCATGATTTAATTTGACTTTTCGAGAAATCAAAATTTAAACATCATAGTGTGCCTTAATCCGACTTTTTTGAGAAATCTAGATTTACAGATCGTAGTGTGATTTAATATATTTAATTCCACGTTTTGAGAATTTTTTTCAGAATATTATTGCTAAAAAATGCACGTGCATGGAGTCAAATTCAAAAATAGGTTCTTAAGCTTTGAGTTTTGAGCATTTAAAGAAACTACTGACCACTCATCGTGATCATTGCTAAACAATTATTTTAAAATTAAGAGCCTAGTTTGGGTTAGGATTTGTAATTTTGGTGTTTTAAATTTAAATTTTTAAGGATATTTTTTGGATCGTAGGGAAAAAGATTGTTATTAAAATCGAAGCCCATAAAAACCGCAACATTAAAAACCGCAACATTAAAAACCGCAACATAAAAACCGCATCATAAAAACCGCAACATAAAAACCGCATCATAAAAACCGCAACATTAAAAACCGCAACATAAAAACCGCAACATTAAAAACAGCAACATTAAAAACCGCATCAAAAAGTAGAACACGATACTTTGAATCATTAATTACTTTTAGCTAAAAATTGATAATTAGCGAGCTTGTGGTTAAGTTGTACTGTGAGTCTAGTGTCAACGTCGAATTCAGTACTTGGAACCTCCTTTTAAATACATATGTCGCATGCCTTTAGCAAAGGAGCTTCAATTACTAGTTAAGTAAGAATTGTTAATTTACGTAAAGACTAACTTGTCGTACGAAAAAAACCTGTGTAAAACCGTGCTGCTAATTTCATTTCCTCAGTATTTGGTTGAAGTAGACTTCATGGAACATGCTGTAACCGCGCACTTTAAATACCCAAAACTTCTACAAACCAAACCTAATCTATTAATCATTATCAAAACATCGCGAGTTTCCAGCAGAACCTAACCTAACCTACATAAATCATCGAAAAGTATTTTCAGTGGTTACAGTACAGTTGGTGGTTACAATAGCTGACTCAGCATTTTCCATAAAGTCTACTTGCACCCATACTTCTGTTTCTACATGTGGCTAACACATTTGAATATTTGGTGGAAGTTTAAATAATTTAAATGATGATTGCGACTTGCGAGCCAGACCTGTATATGTTGCTTGAAAATTTCCATTAGCAATAAATGCTGGGCTATGTAAGCCTTTGTAAAAATTAATATTTTTGTGTTGCGGTTTTAAATGTTGCTGTTTTTAATGTTGCGGTTTTTAGTGTTGCGATCGAGTTATGCGGTTTTTATGATGCGGTTTTTATGATGCGGTTTTTATGTTGCGGTTTTTATGATGCGGTTTTTATGCTGCGGTTTTTAATGTTGCGGTTTTTAATGGCACCCTATTAAAATAACCTAACACCTGAGGTGAGCGTGCTCAATGAGGAACAACGAGCGTTGCTGATTGTATCCAATGTAAGGTAGATTTAGAATGGAAGTATAACGTAGAAAATACAAGTTTTCCATATTTGTAGGTAAAGGCAAAAAATAGGATGTTTTTTTAGCATAGGGCTGGAAAGAGAACAATTGTTTTCCTCAACGCCGAATAAAGAAAAAATTGAAAGAGTATAAAAAATAAACAAGGTATTCTTTATACAGTTTCTGGGTTCCCGATATCCATGAGCAATAAATGAAACTTTAATCGCTAACTGTGCTATCCGTAGATCGAAATATGCCTTTTGTTTTACCCGAATCATCAGATCAGATTTACATGATTTGGCGCAAGTTACAATTTATCATAAATTTAAATTTGTATTACTTTTGGTTTGATATAATTTCCGGGTTTAATTTCTATTAAATCAAACTACGATCTATCTAGATTTCTCTAAAATGCGAATTAAATCACACCTTGATCTATAAACTCTGATTTAAAAAAAAATGGAATTAATTATAAAACACTCCAGAGCTATAAAATTTCTATTTAAATCACACCATGATCTATAAGCTGTTTTCTCATGTTTACATTTGAAAGCCCAACCTAAACTGGGCTCTTAATTTTACAATAAATAATAGCCGGTTCGTCGGCTGCGCCCTGCGCCTCCTGCTACGCATGCGATTTTAGTAACAATAAACAAATTGCAGTTAGAAGACAGAATAAAATATATTATGAATTTCGTGTTCTGAATTTGGGAGGCTAGTACTGAAGTAAAGAATCCCTGTTATCACGCAGTCAAGTTGTTGACGAAGTTGTTGATTTTTACGTTGCTAGGCCGTTTTTTGACGAACTGCATAAGAATGTTCTGTGACCCCATTGAGTATGACCCCGAGACCCCACCGACCCCAAGTTCGAACTTGTCCTTACTTGGGGGTCAAAGAGATTATTTTGAAAATTTCAGGTCAATCGGTTGAGTATTAGTCGAGTTATCGTGTTCACAGACAAACAAAACGCGCGCGGCTGTAGTTATTTTAGAATTTTTTTAGAAAAGTTTAGCAATGATCAGGAGTTTCTTCAAATGCTTAGCGGTTATAATAGTCTATCTTTGAATTAGACGCCATGCACCTGAATTTTGCACTGGGGAAGTTTGAATTTGACGTCACGTTTAGTACAACAACTCCGTTCTAAATTCTCAGTACTGATAGCATAAATATTAAAATAAACGTTTCTTTTTAAGGACCGTTTAATATTTTATATTTGGCTCCAAGCACGCGGAAGGGTAAAGTTTACATTTGGTTAAGCGCTGTAACTTCGTTCAAATGCTTAGTTCCAGTTTAGCATACAAAAATGTAAGAACCTTTTGAAATTTTGTATTTGGCGCTATGTGGATAAGAATAAGATATAATATATGACACGCCTCGAAATGCACATCAAATTCAATAACAGATTCTTAAACTTTAAGCATTTGAAGAAGCTACTGATCATTGCTAAACTTTAATTATTGTAATATAAAGCGCCTGGTTTGGGTTAGGCTTTCAAATTTCGGTGTTTTAAATTTTAAGGGGCTTGTTTGGATCGTAAGAAAAAAGATTGATAATAAGCTAATCTAATACCTGAGCATATAAGATTTAAGTACTTAAGTACATATTATTTTTGTGGTTAAAACAAAAAATAGGCAGGTATTTAGCATATGTCTGGAAAGAGAATTAAATGTGTTCCTCAGCGCCGGATAAGCAAAAATGTGAAAGTGGATAAAAATATAAAGGCCATTCACTATACAGTTCCTGGGTTCCCGATATCCATGATCAATGATCAGTAAATGTAACTTTAACTTTAAACGCTAACTGCATTGTAGTATAATGTATAAAATATATATTATGAATTTTTTGAGAACTCCAGATCTACAGCTCGTAGTGTGATTTAATATTGAATTCCACTTTTTTTGAGAAATCGTTTTCAAATTAAAGTATGCAAAATGTACGTGCATGGCTTCAAATTCAAAAATAGATTAAGCTTTGTGGTTTGAGCATTTGAAGAAGCTACTGATCATTCCAAAACTTTAACTATTTTAAAATCAGAAGCATGGGTTGGGTTAGTCTCTCAAATTTTTGTGTTTTCAATTTTACTGTACTTACTTGTTTGGATCGTAAGAAAAAAAGATGATATTATTAATGAACATGAAACCTAAAACCTGAGGGTGCTCAATGAGGAACAATGAGCGATACTGATCGTAGCCGGCTTAACGTAGACTCGGAATATAAATAAATCGTAGAAACATAAGGTGTCCATATTTTTAGATAAAACAAAAAAAAAAGGATGCATTTAGCATTTAGCATAGTTCTGAAAAGAGAATTAAATGTTTTCCTCAGCGCCGAATAAACAAAAAAGTGAAAGTGTATAAAAATATAAAGGATGTTCACTGTACAGTTGTATATCCATGATCAACTAGTGTAACGTTAAACGCTAACATCAACATACAACATAAATATTATATAAATATATTTTGAAAATTTGATTTTATAATTAATATTAATATATATTATATAACAAGAAATTCTCTTTCCAGACCTATGCTAAATGCCTCCTATTTTTTGTTTGAACTACAAATATGGAAACCTTATTGTATTTCGACTTTCGACGTTTTATTTCCACTATTTATAAGCCTGTAATGGCAAAAATTGGACATGATTCAATTCGAATTTCGTAGACGTAGTTCGACCTTTATGAGAAATCTACATTTACAGACTATAGTGTGATTGAATTCCATTTGTTTGAGAATTTTAAATATGCAGATCATAGATAAGTAGTGTGATTTAATTCAGCTTATTTGAGAAATCAAAGCTTATAGATCATGGTGTGATTTATTTAGACTTTTTCGTGAAATCTGAAATTGCAGATCGCAGTGTGATTTAAGGCCAATTTTTTGAGAAACATTTTGCAGATCATAGAGTGTAATTTAATTCGATTTCTTTTATAAATCTGGATTTCCATATCATAGAGTGTGATTTAACTTGAATATTTGAGAAATCAAGATTTACAGATCGTATAGCCTGATTTAGTATACTGATTATGGGCGAGCTAGTATTTTATTAAGAAGCGTCTCTGTCAGGGTTGTTGGACCTGAGTTCATTTCAAATTTTGAGATTAAAATGTGATTTAGTATGCAAATCCAACTCGAATCAACTGTGATTCGTTTGATTGATTGATTGTTTTAGGCAGAAACTCAGCTACCGTCTTGAATCACTCCATCACAGGTTTTAAAAATATTTGCATAAAAGATGAGATTTCAGGGCTAAATGTTTATGGTCTATGACTCCATAGCAACATTTGTATGAAAGCATATGAAATCGAATATCGAATCATATTCGAGAGAGAATTAATTGTTTACCTCAACGCCGAAGAAAGAAAAATATGGAAGTGTATAAAAATAAACAGGATATTTACTATTATACAGTTGTAGTTCCATTACGATCTGTAAATCCAAATTTCTCAAAAACGAGTACTTACTTAATTAAATCACAACATGATCTGAAAATTTTGATTTCTCAAAAAATCAAATTAAATCACACTTTTATAGATCCAGATGACTTAAATAAACTCGAATTAAATCACATTCCGAATCCATGATCTGCAAAATAGTTCGAATAATAAGTCGACTTAAATTAAACTATGATCCTCAGTTGATTTATAAAAAAATCAAATGATTTCCATCATTTGATTTTCATTCTGAGTCAACAAGGACGTAAATCGACTACGATTTAATTCCACTTACGCCGCCTGGCATTAATGGGAGAGAAGGAGGATGGTTATTGGCAATAAAGCGTGTATTGGGAATGGGAAGTAGGACAGTGATCTCTCTCCATGTAGGAGGCTCATTAGAGATCAGATTATATACAGAGATGTGGTCATTCAATTCAGCGAGCCATCCTAACTCCAAGATGAGCCATTTCTACTCCACAAAAAAAAATTATTTTAATTCAATGTAAATTAAGTTAATCATAAATTCAATTAAGTAAATAGATATCCTAATTCTGTATTTTTGTATTTTTTGCAGTCTGGGCTGTATTCTGGCAGAACTTCTGACCGGCTATCCCCTGCTACCTGGTGAAGATGAGGCGGATCAACTGGCCTGCATGATTGAGCTCTTGGGAATGCCACCACCGAAACTTTTAGAAATATCTCGACGAGCAAAGAACTTCATTAGGTAAGTGATGAGTTGTTTGAAGGCCCCTTTTCCGATTTCTAGATCTTGGCGTGTCGAATAGCTTGGCTCATAGAATTCTGTAAATAATTACGTCGTCTCCACTGATTAACGATAAAGAGCTTGCCTTGAGCTTAATTTTTAAATGCTTTTCATGAATCTCATTTTTTACTGTCGTTGCTCAAGATCAGACTTGGAGATCAGCAAAGACTCATCATTATTACGACACGTTGTCAATTCAAATTCCAAATCCGGTCTTTTCATTCTCTGTACAATTGCACATCCAACCGTTTTATCTCCGGCCTGAGATTGTTGTCATTAAACGTAGCTCAGGCGTTGTGTGAGGATCTCCTAATTGGAAAAGTAAACGAAGGTTTGAGTTTGAACTGAACTTCTGAGGTCATAAAAAAGTTGACAAGGTTCAAAGTTGATTTAATTTTATTCTAAGCCTTCATTTTTTTATTTTCTGCCTTTTTTTCTAGTTCCAAGGGATATCCACGTTATTGTGAAGCCCAAACGCTGGCGGACGGCACTACGATTCTCACTGGTGGTCGTTCCCGACGTGGCAAATTACGTGGACCTCCTGGATCTCGTGACCTCCAGGTTAGTTCTGGCATTCAGTCATCATAAAGAGACGGAAACTCATCCTGGCCAATGCCCATGTTGTTTGACGAGAGCTGAAAATGAATTTTTAAATTATAAATTGAACGAGGCAGAGCAGATCCGAATCTGAGTCATAAAAATGGAGCTGAGGATGAGTTTTGAGCCTTTTGACTCCTCTTCATGTTCATCTAACTTATTTTTGAATATTTTTGTTGTTTATTACGTGCAGACTGCACTAACCAGCTGCGACGATCCGTTATTCGTTGACTTCATTCGTCGGTGTTTGGAATGGGATCCGAGCACTCGTCTCAGTCCTTCGGCAGCACTCCGTCATCCCTGGCTACGACGCCGACTTCCTCGCACTCCTGCCGACAAGGTTCGTGACACTTTTCCTCAACCAGTTTCCGGGCTTGAGTCCCCCAATCCTAGTTCTGCTCATGAGAATGAATCAATGGGCTCGAGTTGGACTTGTTCATTATTCTGGTCTGGCTTAATCTTCTCCTTACGAGTAACGCCGTTTGTGGGCCAGATTCATGTTCATGGACGTTATCTGTGGAATTGTCGTTGGACTTGTTTTATTATTTATAGCATATGCACGCCTTGGTTCTGGGTTCTGAAATCTCAGCTTAGTTGAACGGGGATAAATTTGGGGCATATTAATATTTTGAATTTTGCGCGAATTTCTTAAAAAGAAATGAATTTTAGGACAATTTTTGAGTGTCACAACGAACTTATGGCAGAAGTTGACCTTTTTGTTCCTGAAATGACCTTAAATTCGGTTTCAATAATTCAAAATGAGACTGAATCGAATTCTTTGCAACATTTGACCTTTTGTGACCTAATACTATCTTAAATTTTGGAATTAGGTTTAAAAACTCAAAATGAGGTTAAGCAGACGTTTTGGCAACCTTTGACATATCCAGCGTTTGACTGTTATGAAATATGAATTTGAACGACCTAAAATTTGGTTTCTGAGAATAAAAATGGGACTGCATATAATATTTTTGGAATGTTTAACTTTGAGCCCTAAAATCATACTAAATTCGGATTTCAGTATTTATAACCCAACAAAAAAATCATTTTTGCAATATTTACCTAAAGCGACCTCAAATTCAGTTTGAAAGTTTTCAAAATGCGACGAAACAAGAGATTCTGAAAATATTCGACCTTTTAGCTTAAATTCTCTTCCTAATTTTCGATTTGAAGCAAAAACGAATTTTTGAACACTGCATTTGACCTCTTTGGACCTAAAACGACCTTTCATTAAGTTCTTAAATGCTGTTTCTATTCCAAGGCTCCAAAGTGCTGAGAAATAGGAATTTTGGCAATATTTGACCTTTGACCTTTTCTTTTAGCACACAGAAATGCCTTAAATTGTATTTCTAACTATGAAAATTGGGCGAAAACGGATTTTGGCAACATTTGACCATTTGGCACATGTTGTATTTCAAAGTCTAAAAATTCGGCGAAAACAATGATTTTGGCAATATCTGACCTTATAGGACCTAAGAAGACCTTAAATTGTATTTCTAAGTCCCAACATTGGGCGAAAGCAAGGATTTTGGTAATATGTGACCTTTTTTAACCTAAGCCGACCCGAATTGTATCGAATAGATTTTCTGAACTTAATACCCGAAACCCGATTGGAGATCCGATCCTTTGGGAGCCCTATACTGTTCTATGTTCTAACATTTGCATCCGTCCTGAAGAGGCCAAGTTGAGTGAGACTGAAGCCTAGGAGAAGAGTAACAGGCTTTTGTTATTTATGAACTTAACCGTATCATTTATTTTAATACTTCTCCTTCCGACCTACTTCTTTCTTCTTGAGTGGCAGAGGAAACGATCTGAGCTGGTCTCTGGTTCTTCTGGGCATTCTAGGCTCGAAATGAGCTTTTGAGAAAGAAAGGACAAGGAAGTCACACTACTGTGGACATGACAACACCGTCTTCCACTCCAAATATCATTGTCAATGCTACAAGGCCTCGTAAAACAAATACTTTCATTCCCAACTCAAAATTAATGTAAGTAAGTACAGCACTTCCCTGTTCAGACGACAAACTTGTCTACTCGACATCCAGCGTTCTGCTCGGATATGAACTCTCATTCATGCATAATCTCCTCCTCAGTTGTCAGTATTTTCCCCATTCAAGCAAACTTAAATATATTAGTTTGAGATATTACACAATTTCATTATTTACAAATAAGTTGGTGATAGGCTGGACTGCAAAATCCTTCTTTTTTAAGCCACCCGTTTATTTCGAGAATGTAGGTCAGAGACGAGGAGATAATGAAAACACATGCCGTCTAATTCCTACGCTAACTTAAGAGAGCTCCGAATTTGGAGCATTGCTGAAGTGCTGGTAAATATACATGGTGTGGGTTATGGATCTCGGCCGTTCTGTTTTCGCAAAAATTTCGCAGTTTGATCCGAAGAACCAAACTAATTAAAATTTGGTTGTATTGAAAATATAGAGATTTAAAAATTTTCATACTTTTTGTAGCATATTTAACGTCATTTCTTGAATTTATAGCTTAATTTGTTCTCGAGTTATCGCTGTTAATAGGATCGTTCCTTAATGTCAATTTAATAATAATATATTTATTTATTTTTTCATTAATTTTAAAAGTAGCCAATTAACTACAAAAATATGGCAAAATTTAAAGCCTTCTTGTAAAATCTAATCTACATATGTGTATTTTAATGAACCTAAGCATGTGGTTTGGCCCTTCTAAATTAAGGCTCAGATATTTTCAGAATTGTATATTTGAGTCCACCCTGTACATTTAATGAGTAGCGAAAATATTAAGCTGTTTTCTATTTATTTTTTGTGCCCCAAATACTAGGAATAAAATTGATTTCCGCTTCTCTGGATAGTCTATGTTGCACTTAAGTAATTATGAGGGATCGTGTCGGATCGCTTCCGCTCTATTAGCCTAGCAAACGCTGAATCATACTACGAGGGTTGTCTCAAACGTTCAATCGTCCCAGGTGGATGCCGCCGCTTTAGAGAACTATGAATACGAGGGTTGTTTTTATAATTTTGAGCCATTTTGAAATTCCATTATCTCTGGCTCAATCGTATTTTTGTTTGCTCAAATTCAATAAAGCGGAATTTAATAATTTGTGCTGTGTTAAGCATTTAAAAAAATCATGTCAAATGAAGAATTGGATTTTTTTCAAAAAATGACTACCTAGATTATTTCTGGACGACTAGTCAACTTTCAGAAAATATGAGCAGCTAAAATATAGAAATCTTAAAATATCGCCCATCGCCCTTAAATGTGTAAGACCAGCAAAATTAGTTCGGTGTGTTGGGACTTTTGAGACTACCCTCGAAATTGTACTTGAGAATTCCGTTAACTCAACCAATTTAGAGCCCTTTAAAGATTTAAAAGCAGAAAATTAATCTTCCAGCCTGTCAAACTTTAAATTAGTTCTTTACAGGGGGAAGTTAGGCTTAGTTCATTTCTTCTGCTCTGCACTGTGCACACTTTACTTTATTTAGATTTAGGCATTCAGTAATACTCAAACAGACACGCAAGCATTTGCGTACGTGTGTACGAGCAGCAGCCTGGGATGCGTTGGACTGGAATTCAGTTCTATCCTTCCGTTCATTTTATTTTTACTTTGGCCAGCCAAACAAGCTTCTTTTTTTGGGTCTGTGCTCTGTGTTCATTCTGAATGAGGATATTTATATTTTCCGTTTTGTACATGGTACATGTACATACATGGCATGGTTTCAATCACCAATTTGTAAATTGTTTGAGAATTTCGAAAGAGCCTACACGCGTAGACTCCGATGCCAAAGGAGGAAATTGGGAAATTATTTTAATTTTACAATCAGATTCGACTTGTGTTAAATGTTAAATGTATCTAAAAATCTATGGTAATCCTGAGATGTAAAATGTGAAACGCCTTTGAAGGTCTGCAGCCTAATCTCGGCACTTTGACTTCATAATGCCGTAAGTACGTGGAAGAAGGCTGTTTAAGAATTCAAGTTTCAATTTCAGTTTTCCTCCAGTACAAGCCAAACCACCTCCGCTCAAGTTCACCAAAAGCTACAAATTTCAAATTCCAGTCGAGCGGATCCAGCATTAATGTACATTTACACTATATTATTACGTGCTGAGTACGTGATCTGTTGAATGTTGCTCAAGCCCTGCCATGTGCCAGGATGTGGGGAACATTGACACTGCTCTGTCCAATTTAATGAGATTCAGCATGCATTATGGATCAGGGATCTTTTGAAATCTGAGCCTCTGAATAGGGAATCATGCAGAATGATTGTGTGATGGGAAGAGGGCTTAATGTCGTCCTAAAAGCGTGTCAGGTATCGCTGGGAATTGGGTTTGTGTCGAACATGCTCAACGCTGTAATTCCCTTTGGCGTAACGAGCTTCACATTTGTGGCCTAGGAATTATCAGTAATGAATCTCAACTTACACCTGGTACTCGGTAATTGGTAGTTCTGCGCCATAATTAATAATGCCTGTTCTAATCTATTTGTTATTAACTGATAACGAGTGATTAAAAGTTCAAAGCCCCGTAATTGGATACTGGGCTGCTTCAACTAATAACAGGTGCAGCAGTGATGCTGCATTGGCCTCACCTCTATGTTTTTTCGTCTGGTTCAGGTTTGAATTCGTCTAGAACTCATGAAAAATTTTTGACCGTATATTGACAAAAATTGACCGGGACGGGTTTTACCGAATTTCGGTGCACTGTTGATTGCCTAAGCCTCACCTTCATGTTTTTTATCTGCGTATTTAATGTTTATATACATTAGCATGACTGCTTTTGACTTTATATTGACTGAAGTTGGCCCTAACCATTTTAACGCCGTGCAGTGCTGCTTGTAAAGGCCTCAGCTCTATGGGTTTTGTTTGGTTTATGATTAATTCATCCAGAAATGACTTTATGACCTTATGGTATTGACCGTAACCGTTTTAACCAGTGCCGTGCTGCATGCATCAGCATCAGCTTCAGCTCTATATTTTTTGCTCGGTTTGAATTCATCCAAAAATTATTGTTTTTGACCTTTCTATTAATTGAAATTGGCCCTAGACGTTTTAACCCATTTCCAGTGCATTTTAACCTCCATAGGCCTCAGCTTTATGTTTTTTAAATACATCTAAAATGACTATATTCACTGTCGTTGACCGTGGCGGCCTTTTTCAAGCAATTTTCGGTTTATTGCTGCCTGAATAGGCCTCACCTTTATGTATTTTTGTTTATTTCAAGTTTAAATTCATCTCAAATGACTGTTGTTGACTGTATATTGACTGAAGTTGACTACCAGTTTTTACCTGTTTTCGGTGTATTGCTGCCTGCATAGGCCTCAGCCATGTTTTCTGTATCGGTATTTTATGTTTAAATACATT
>JAQFXZ010000452.1:0-19596 GCA_034694025.1 Ceratophysella scotica | reverse complement strand
ATCATATGCTACTATTCATAAAACCGTGTTTCAATCCGAAAATCAAAATCAATCATAGATGGAGCTATCGACTTTTTAAAAAATAATTTTATTGAAAATATAGCCGATGAATGGAGCTTGCGATTGCGACTTCTTTTCAGAAAATTATAACCGATAGATTCGAATTTTTTCAATTTTTATGGAAAATATATATCTATGGATGGAGTTTTCGATATTTTCCGACTTTTATTGCAAATATAGCCGATAGATGGCCCTTTCTTATTTTCAGATTTTTATTGAAAATATAGCCGACAGGTTTCGATTCTCCACCGAGATTTTTTTTCGTAATTTTTAATTTTAAAGCAACTTTAGATATTTTGAAAAAGGAACTAACTGTAAGATTACGTTGACACGGAACGTTTAAACAATATTTTTACTTTGTGATTCATTGTATATTGAAGTTGAACAGACTCTTGAATAAATTTCATTAATCAATCAATCAATATTCGAAATTTTAAAGAATATCGAAAAATTAACATGCAATACCTTAAATCATCGCCGTTGCTAAGACCATTATTCCATGGCAACGTGATGCTAATTGCTAATTCTTTGTTAAATGATTTTTTTAAAAAAATCTAATGAAATTAAGCACTTCATTATTCAGATTGAATGAACATTCTCACACTTATCCTCGAAATTGTTAGCCTACAAATTTACATGCAATTAACAATTAAATCAGCCAATTTACAAAGCCTTTGTCAAAATGAACTACCCACTGTATTCCTTACTTGCAACTTTCAACGAACGAATCCTGCACACTCCAAATTCCAAAACCCAACACAAAAAACTTCACAAATGCCCAGCAAATGCCCAAACACCGAGAACACGAGCACACTAACCCCAAAAAACCAAACACAGATCCGTCAAACAAAAGTAAAAAAAACTAAAAACAAAAGCGTAGAAAAAACGCCTGTTTTGTTCCTATTAGTCACACTCACTAGAAATTGGAACAATCAAACAATTATTTGTATTTAGCACATGACACCACACAAATCAAATCCAATCCAAATTCAAACAAAGTTTAAATTAAAAAGGTCAACTCAACATCAACCTTCGCCGCATGCTTTCGGGCTCCGTGTCAAAAGCGGAATAACTCTCCTAATTTTCATTTCCCCATTTGAATTCATGTAAACACGAGGCTTATGAACGAATAAAAAAACTACCGCTACATCTCATGATCCCATACGCCTACATTTGGCCACAAAATTCATGCAATCCCATATGACCACCTCGTCGTCCCTAGAAATCGTCTCCAGTGCGGGGGTTGACATATGAGATGAGAACGATAAGACATAATACAGAGAAGAGCACGCCACATCTTCAGAAATGAAAAATGAATCATTCGTCAACAGGACATTATGCCCAACTGTGCACAACCAATTGGCCAAACATTGAGCACCAAGCATGACGTTTGGCCAACAAGGTCCGAGATACAGATTATCTATGCATAATTACATGAGCCAGTTGCAGATTTCCATTTCAGACCTCAAATTCGTACATCAACAAAAAACCTCTGTCTGTGTAGAGTAGGTTCGACGTTCGACGTACCTAATCTTTTATGTTCTATTTCCGACAACCGGACGTTGAATGCTCATCAGGACATGTGACTCTGTCTCTTCACTAAGTCCATGTTCATTGAACTCAAAAGGTCATTAAAATCATCAGAGACAAGAGAGGGCCTGGTCAGAGTCAAAGTCTATTGACTCGGAGAGCTTCTACGTTCTTCAAACGCATTTATCCACTTCAAATCTTCATTCAACTCCCAAGTACTCAATCAATTTCTTATGATTCGTCATTTCTCAATCTCAATATTATAAAGACAGATGAGATTATGAGTGGAGATGGTGTCTTTTCCAATTTTAAATTTACATTAGCAGAATATGTCAAGCCAGGAAAGCACACTGACTACGCCCAACGCCCAGCTTGTAGAGCGTAGGGCCAGAAAACGTTATTCATGAATTGTGATTAATTTGTAATTGTTCAATTCGGTGTGAGCGACACCTTGATATTGCAAGGTTAGAGTTTAGGTCTTAAACTTTTTAATTTTAAAAAATTTACTTCAGCACGAAATTAAGGATAAACTCGGTGATTTCCACGCACATCCTCCATGCTGGAGCTTGGCGAAGGCTGACCTACTGCACAAGGTCAACCACTGCTCCTAAGTGACATATTTGAAACCGAAAATTCAAAGCGATACAAATTTCAACATTCACTTAACTGTTTCTAGCTCGGTGCATTGTACATACGTGCATACTAGAGCAAGGCACCTGCTACACAAGGTCAACCACAAGCCTTAGCACAGTGGCAGTGGCAGATGGTCCATTTGGAAGGGAATGCAAATCTAAAAGCTCAAAATTGGTTTACTTACTTGTTTTAACCTTGGTGCTTTGCTTGAACGTATTATGCTAGAACAAGGCGAACGATGACCTGCTACACAAGGTCAACCATATAGTCTTAACATAATGGCAGATGGCGCATTCAAAGCGAAAGCGACCATTCTAAACAAAACAATCACAAAGTCAATCACAAATCACAAATCCTTGCATATTGGTTGACGCCTCATTTGAGACCGCGAATATTCAAAACATTACAAATCTTGTATTCTGTAGGTACAACGCTAAATTCAAAACAGTCTAGTCCAACTAAATCAATCAACCGTGAATAAAAATCCAAAATCTAGATTGATTTGAAGTAAAAAAAAAAGATCGAAAAAATACGGTACAATGTATAGTAAGTAAAATAGATATCCTTACACATATTCATCATGAATCAAAACCCAATTCTTCAAAACAATTGCAATTCCACTAGTAGCCATTTGCAGGATGCACACTCAGATAGAAAATCTTAATTTACGAACACCAACTGCAAACTGCAACCATAACCATCACTTTAAACTCTAAATTGTGATTTCTACATAAATTATAGATAGGCTCATCCCTTTTCCTTTCCAAAAGAAACTACGAATCTTAATCTCAACCTCAGCCTCAATGGGCAAACTAAAGCAGAAAAAGTTTGTTATTAAAAACTCAGAGTATACACAAACATTGTAATAATTCCTCGCTTCGTAGTCCTATTAAAATTTGCAACTCTCACTCCCAAAACACACTCAGGATTCAGGAGCAGTCGAAATTGAATTCATTCACGGCTGGTCTGGTGCTGTTGCTGATTCACCGTTTTACCTACTTAATTTTAATGGGAATCCTGAGCACACACCTGACATGCTGACTTTTAAATAGGTACACAAAAGAGGCTATGAATAATGGTTCAGAAAATCAGAGAAAACTGACATGCCGAATGGTTTAGTAAACAACACGGGCCGAAATTGAAAGAAAGCTGGAAAAATGTTCTTCAAAGTTCTGCTCACAACGAATTGGAAGGCAATTTTAAATTGAGCAAAATTTTCCTTAATATTTACGAATTTCGAAACAGTCTATTAATTTAAAATTTTATTAAATAACTTTACGAAATGTTGCGCAAACTTGCTAATATTAAGAAATCAGGCAAAACTAAATCTTGCGCACTAATAAATCAGCATGGAACATGGGCGCGCGAATTTTTCATTATGGTCTTGTGTTTTTCTGCTAACCGGTAGCACATGCGTAACAGGCAAACACCGCAAATTCAAAAACCGCGACTCCAAAAACCGCGACTTCAAAAACCGCGACTTCAAAAATCGGGACTTCAAAAAACAGCGGCACCAAAAACCGCGACTCCAAAAACCGCGACACACAAAACCCGCGACACTGATTTCTTTAATTTAGGTAAGGTTAGGTTATAACGTGTCGCTGTTTTAGTGTCGCGGTTTTTGGTGTGTCGCGGGTTTTGGAGTTGCGGTTTTTGGCTAGAACCCAAAATCTGGTAAAATTCAAATCGGCTAGATTTTCAAAATAGAAACTTTATTTCAAGCGTTTTATGACTCCTACTACAAAAATGTTTCCATTTGCGTTTTTTATTCACATAATTTATCATCAATAGTCGGATGAACAACAGCATTAACGAGACTCCAGACAGCTAATTAATTTGTAGTCAAAATACCGCCTCGTGCCTGGCATTGGGCGTTAGACAGATTCTAGAGCTAATGCACGAGTCGATCGAGGGATATCTCTATTACATTTTTATCTTGCCTGCCTCAACTACAACTACTACTAGATTTTCTCATATGCGAAACAGCGAACAAGCCCAGCAAACTGCCAAAATTCGAGGAGCCAAAGCTAACCCACCTAGACGCTGAATATATGTACTACAGACAGACCATGGACTGGTTTGGTTTCATCGAAAAACCTTGCCTTGTCTTCTCGCTTCCATTATAGATCATTTTCCACCCGTCAATACAAAACCCATTCACTCCCTTGTAGTCCCACTGCGAAGTCCTATACTTAACAACAATAGAAGGCATGAAGCGACGAAGAACTGACCACCCTTGAGTGTCCAAAAATAGTCAGTCATCAATCTTAATGGGAAATCACACGGGGGAAATCAGCATTAGCCTATGTCTCTTACATTGGTCATCATCAGGATCTAGATTTAGGGTATCTCAAAAATTCGGGTTTGCCATCCTAAAACCGATTTTTTTAAATTCTTGAAATACTTATCAGGAGATATGTAAAATGGACTAAAATGCCAGTTGAGCATGAGTAAGAAACTCAATCAAAATTTTTCAAAAAAATCATGTTTTTTTAAATATATTAGGCTACTTAATTTAATAAGATCAGTTTGTATTTACAATAAATCGCCACTTTAAATAGAAACCTAACAAATATAATTAAAAAATAGGTCAGTTTGTTAAATATCTCAATTTAAATTTACAATTTTCACTAAAAATTCCCAGAAAATTAAACTTTAGAAGAAGAATTTAGTTCCATAAGCAAAAGCAATATGCTATTATTTCAAAAATACTTGGCAAAAATTTGGTAAAAAAATGCTTGCAAAACTTAAATTCGGGGTAAAAAGTAAAAACGCTAAGCAAAATCATGTTTGGTGCATGAATCCTTGCAAAATTAAATTCGGCTTAAAAATACTTATCAAAAATCAAACTTTGCTTAAAGACTCTAGAAAAAATTAAATATGACGTTCAATTTTCGAAACTACTGCGCAAACCCGAAATATGGCTAATTTTATGTCCCAAGAGGTCAAAAATGAACTTCCCAAATTCTAGTCCATTATTTAAAAACCTAAAATTCTATCCTTGAATGCCAGGCGTCAGGCCTCTCAAAACAAACGTAACACACTGCGAAATGCGAAAGCAAGGCCCCGCGTCCCATGCCAATCTACACTATCCGGCCTAACCCAATATCCAAAAAATTACAGTCTCGTCTCCAACTGAGCCGAACTAAGCAAATAATCGTCCAACTTTTGCAAGGAAAATAAAACCGAGTTAAGTAATAAGTTATAAAATCGTACTACTACAGACTAGAGTAATTTCGTACAAATCGTCGTACATTTTCGTCAATCCTCACTTCAATTCCGTTTCTTTCAATTTGTATCAACGTAATTACAGCACGTACGCATACGTACACGTCCAGCACATCAGCCATAAAACAATCTTGAAGCAGCAAGAATAGGCTATCGACATGAATTGACTGCAGGGACTTCAACATGCACTGAAGCACACTAATTAGTTAAGCCAACCTATTCCAAGCCACTAAGCGCAACCTGACGTTTAGCGTACTTTCCATTTTAATCTTAATTAGAAATAAATTACAAAACATGCTAAATATAGACCTAGGGTGCCTATCTGTAGTTCGCACCTTGATTTCTTTTCTTGTCAAACACAATCGTGAAATTCTTAAAAAAGCTGCATGACCGTCTTCACCTTCAACCTATTCATCAAATTATGTTTTTGCCTTCCTTGGTCCTTGGCATTGGCATGCCGTCGGACCATCTTCTTTTTGCCCAAAATGAATACACACACTTCATGAATAGGCGATCAATGAAAATGTCAAAGTTTTTCCCCCAAAATACATCCAATCACCATTACCATGTGCCTGTGACTCTGCCTGATATCTGTCATGCCATGTGCCAAAACTCAATTAAATTACTAATGACAGACGACCGGGACTTTGCGTGCTAAAACTAAAAGACACCCAGCATAATAAATTGAGTGATACGGAGGTCTTCCGGAATTTCTGGATAGAAAGCATTTACATGCTAATTTGCGTATATTCTACGCATATGCGGAGCTGTTCGGATCATTTGCTACGAAATACGAACTTGAAAGCGTGTATTTTTCCGTGATCTTGAACTGTCAGGGTTGAAAATCAATCGGATTTTTTTAAACCCAATTAATTTAATTTATTAATTTGAAATTGCATTTTAGGGCTATTCAAAAAAAATCGTGTTGTTGATTTTTTGCTCAGATTCGTTGAGTTAAAAACAGTTTGATTAAATTTATCATTACAAATTTTATTTGTTTTATTTTTTGACACCATTTCGGTTCGGTGTGTTGATTTTATTGTAGCATGATTATGATTTTTAATTTTGTCCCAGTGCATTTGTTTATTTATTTTTAGTTTAATTATGCCAGTGTGTTCATAATTTTTTGGTTTTACGCCAATTTGTTTAAACGCTTTTGGCTTTATATCAGTATGTTTATATTTTTTGTTTTATGCCAGGATATGTTTCTAATATTTTAGTTTTATGCCAGTCTGTTCATCGTCTGTTGGTTTTATGCCTGAATTTGTATATAATATTTTAGTTTTATGCAAGTCTGTTCATTGTCTGTTAGTTTAATGCCAGAATTATGTGTATAATTTTTTTGGTTTTATGCTAGTGCGTTCATAGTATGTTTTATGCCAGTATATGTTTCTAATTTTTCAGTTCTATGCCAGTATGCTTATACATAAAAATAAAAATGGACATTACTTATCAATCAAGCCTCGTATCCTCTTGGTTTTATGCCAGTATGCAAATAAATTTTGATTCGATTCATATGGTTTTCGCATCTTGAAATTTTGTTTTCTTTAATATCGTCAATTTTAGCCGGATTATCACAATTTTAAATATAAATTGATCGGATTTAAAAAAAATTAAATTACTTAAGCACAAAACAATTATGATGTTTTAAAGATAAACTTAGCACGAAAGGTTTTGATTTGAGAGATCAAAGCTATCAAATATATCTTGATTCAAATAGTTCTTTAGATTCAAGCCACCCTTGTCGATCATTGTGCCCTTTACCACAGCCCGTGATTTTGAAGGATTTTCAGATCGAACGTTCACCGTTCCAGTACCATGTACATTATATTTATAGCCTAAGTTCCAATCATCTTCCAAATTGAACATGGAACCTCGAACCTCATTTATTATATTTCGGGATCGCAAATGGCAAGTTATTTCGATCAGCAGGCCATAAACTAAAATCAGCACGCACGCACAACACGTGTGGCCTAGCCCGAGCCAGCGATGCCGGTTCACAGCGTACCATGGTCACTCACGCATCACCCATCATTATTCCCAATTAATCAGAAATCAAAGCTACAATAAATTGAAGCTTTCCTCGTTGATGCATGCCAATCTACATAAAATTAAGCTGCTTAGTAAATGCGCACAATTTATACTACAATAGAATAGATGCTTCATCAGACCAGCCTATCCCATACCATAACCATACGACTAAACAACATCTCTCAAGAAATAGTGTCAATGCCAATGTTACAAAATCAGAACAGAAGAGACACGAGTCGCCAGTCTTCCTTTCAATAAAAAAAAAATAAGCAAATTGTATTATCTCACTCAGAGATTCGAGGCATTGAAGCGTTGAACGTTGAAGAATTGAGGATTGGCCAAAATACAAGAACTGAAGTGAAAGGCATGATGCATGTACTTCACATGCATTCATCATCGTAAAGAACCACGAACCACGTACAAAAGATCTCAGGATCTTCAATTTAACTCAACCTCTAACATTGACCATCTGCGTAATGTTACTTTTATGAACTACAACCACTTGAAGAAGGACCACCTCTCGCCAAAAATAATATTAGCAAAAAAACATACTAAACCATCTGGGAGTACACTTGAGAAATGCTCAAGCTGAAAGCGAAAGCGATAACCTGAGGCTGAGGCGATAATTGCATACCAAAAGTCAAAATACAGGTCCAGATGAGAACATGCTGGATGCTGGATCATCTTAACCTTAACGGATCATTTCTCCGTATTTTATGAACAGTTCATAGGGTATTTAACGGACAAATGGCGCGACACAATAAATAGATGAATATTACAAAAATCATGTTCGCTGTGCAGATTTGTTTCAGGAAAAATTCAAAATTCGTGCGAAAATTGACCTTATTTCAGTCGACTAATTTCATTCCAAATAAAATTGCCAAGAATTACCCGAAATTAAAAATGCCCGAATATATAACTAAAACCCACCACAACGAAAATTACTCGAATTGAAAGTTGCCTGAAATGAATTTTACTCGATTTGAAAGTTACCCGAAATGAAAATTTAAATGATATAAATGAAAATCAAAAAAAAAATCACCCGAAATGAAAATCATTCAAAGAAAACTAACGAAAACCTGAATATTAAATTACCTGAATTGCAAACGATCTAAATGCCAAATTACCCGAACTAAACTATCAGAATTGAAAATCACCCGAAGTTAAAACTGCTCAAATAAGCCATTCAAATGAAAATTACCCTATGGGAAAGCTAACAATACCCGAATAATAGATTGCCCGAATTGAACACTATCTGAATACTAAATTCTCTGATTCAAATACTTGAATCAAAATACCCGAATTGAAGAATGCCTGAACAAAAAACAAATCATAGATTCTAGTAAAATGTTTATACGCATTGAAATTGAAAATTAACCGAATTAATTTAAAGTTAACACAAATGAAAATTCCTGAAAGGAATAAACCAAACACTGCCCGAATAAAAAAATACCCGAATTGAAAACCATCTGAATATAAAATTCTCTAAATTAGGTACCTAACAAATCCTGGAATAAAATACCCGAATTAGAAAATATCCGAATAAAATACCCGAATTGAAAATATTACAAAAAATAATGTCACTCACATTGAAAACTACCAGAATTGAAAGTTACCCAAATGGAATGTTACCCGATTGAACCCAAAATGAAAAGCAATACCCGAATTGAAAATTACCCAAATTATTCTCGTATTTTCATCAACAAAACCATAAAATTGTCTTAATCAGAACCAAATACATTACTTACCTAAGTTTACAAATCGACAAAATTCACAAAAATTTCAGCAAATGAAGACACATAAGCCAATAAACCGGGCTTGAAGCCCAGTTAGCCAACATGCAGTAATTTAGCCGCTACCGCCCTGCAATATTTAGCAACTCCTCGTTCCAGACGCTTATCTTCTTACATACTCGAAATGAATGACCGATAGAAAGCCGACAAACACGATGTTGGTAAATAAATTAATCTCAATCTGAGAATACAAAATAGAGAGACCAAATCTGCCATGCACGACATAAATAGTTTAATACGCCAATTTGCAAATCATTGCAAACACAAAGGGATTTCCCATCAACAAAGCTTCTGGCCTTTTGCACAGTTAGCTACAAATTGAGTTTATCCATAAATCTCTATGCAATTCAATTCACGCACTATTACCAACCCATGATTGAATGGACAATAGTGGGAGTCACACGAGTATTGCAACAAAACGAAGTTGCATAATCAAGCGTATCTAAAATCCTCAAAATAGACGTATGAAGACAAAAAAGAAGAAAAGCTGTAAATTCTTGAAAACCTAAGGCCAAGCCAGTTGAAAAGGACATACGCAATTTGTATAATGCAACATTAGAAATTAGAATAATCTAAAGATGAAATATTATGTCAAGGTAAACATTGTGAAATGTCCATGTCCGTCTCCACATTTTAGTCTAAGTGTGATTATCATATCATAATACTTGACAGATGCGGTGTGTCGCCACGACTCAAAAGTGCCTAATTTACAATGAACTTAACTTTATGACACTTCCAGGGTTCCTCTCACCATAAATGAAGGAAGGAGCTCAAGTACGCAGACCAGGCCAGGCCACTAGCTACAAACAAAGCTTCTAGTTTTCAAAGATTCTATTGTAAACAAGGTTAGACTTTTGGGATTTCATTTTTAATATCCAATAACCGAAAAAAATTGAACTAATTACTGCTACTCTGAATTTTGAATAGCAGAACATTTTTCTCAAATTTTCAATTTTTCCATCAAAATTTCCTCTGATTTTCCGCTTGATTTTTTTGGTCTTGAAGCCAAGCCAACAAACACCCTAAAAGATTTTGGGATCTAAAATATTTGCCCAAAAATTCCTCTTTTTGTAAAATTTCCCCCAAATCTGAATTCTCAAAAATTAAATTCTGAATTATCACTTACTTAATTGTTACTTAAAAATACCTAAATTAAAAAATCACTAATTGTCTAGTTAATCGAACATTTTACACCCAAAAATTAAGCAAAAAATGTAGAACTTAAAAAAAAACTCAATTCTATATTCTAGAACCAAAAACCTAAAATTTCCTTTTTAAGAACCTAAAATCCTAAAATCACATATTCAGCAAAATAGAAACCGAAAATCCCTTAATTTAAAAGCCTAAAACCATTTATTCAAATAACCTACAACCTAAAATCACATTTTTCTAAGAACTTTTCCCCGATTTTTGAAGAACCTTGTTCCAATATCACTAAAAAGCCTAAAACCACTAAGTATTTTTAAGAACCTTGTTCCCAATTTATAAATAAAAAATCCTTGTACGATCCTCAAAACGTCCTTTTGAAAATACTCAATGCCTATCCTTTCCACCAAAGAAGTGAGACTTTCGTCAAATCCTCACAAACAGCCCAGCCATGCTACGGTATCCTATGGACTTATATGGGCGTGGACAAGTCTCTCCTAGTCGTGGGAGACGACAGAGGGACATAGACATAAGATTAGGAGCTAATTACATAATGAATTTGACATCTACCTTGAGTTCAATTTCAACATAACCCTGACCTGTCCGAAATACAAAACTCGTGTCAATAATTGTCCAACTTCAAAAAAAAGATAACCGAAACTAAATGTCACTGAATTTCTTGACTTCAAACTTCAAAGTCAATCCAAATGGCCATAAAACCCATTCTTTCCTTATTCGATATATCCTATGATCTCATTAACAAGTGTGAAAATATTTAAATGGCGTCTTGCCTCATAAATTTCGCTTAATTTAAACTATATGTAAGGTATCGAAAATACGGCAAGTGGAATTCATTAATTTTATTGCTCTAACAGCCCTGATAGGCCAATTTACTCCATTTAAATTACGTGTGACGAGAATTCAAGACTACAAATCACGTTTTATTATTGGGTATGTCATCTCCTCTTAATTAGGCGTTGTTGTATACAGGGTGACACATGTCAGACCCAAAATTCAAATTCCGCATGAACAAATCCGAATATTTATAATAGGCAATGTATCATTAAGCCTATTCGCGGACGTCACATGCCGCCGCCGCCATATCGCCTCGTAAGCATCAGCCCTATTGTTCTGCAAGTTATAAAAAAACTGTTTACGATTTACGATCTTCACTCTTTTTCATGAGGTCATTCTTCCCTAAGTGAATCCATGTAATAGGGAACTAATATTCATCTCCACATCTACATATTTCCAGCCCAGCTTCTAGCTACTTGAACCGAAACGCCTAGTGACTAAACTAACCTAAACCGGATTTGAATTTTGGATTGAATCAAGCATCATACCATCTAGCTACATGTAATTACGTCTAGTTCAACTGCCTAATGACATGACATTTAAGCTCCAAACCAACCAAGCCACGTGTAGACATGAACATGAATCAGACATACACGGACCTCTGCTGTGTGCAGTTCACTAGGAGGGAATTACTTAATTGCACTTGCACGAGATAAGCACAGACAATGAATTTATTGGATCAAGAGCATGTACGTGCAATGCAATGTTCAATAATCGATTTTTATTTAATTTAAATCAAAATAAATTAATTATTCTGAACCTTGTAGGCTAGAATTTCAATTTCGAAGCTAATTTGCCCGTAAGATTATCCGAATTTAATCTGCAAATTCATACACGTGACCGGTGACCGTGACACGTGGATTTTGGTTCTTACAAACAATTTTTGGCTAAAATTCTTGCTACTGTCAATCTTTCAAAAATGAAGATTTTAGCGCATGAATAAATTGTAAATATGCAAAAAAAAATATTAATAATTCGTTCAAAATTCGAAATTTAAACAATATTGGCCCTAATTTAAATTTTGAATTCTATTTTTTTTTAATATTAACATTTTGGAAATTGAGCATTTTTCTTTTAACCCGGCAGCATATTTTGAAATTATACATGGAAATCTCTGCAATGTAATGCCCTCACATGGGCTGATCACTTGTCACATTATTTCGCACGTTTCCGCACAACCTAACCTAACTAAAAGTATGACAAGTTGGCTCCAGTAAGAAATGCATTTCAAAATTCAAATTGTCTTGTAAAAGTACGATTTCAAAATATGCAAACAAGTATCTTACTTAAATTAAAATTTTGTGATTTATTTTCTTAAAATGAAGATTTCTGGTCTTCTTATTTTTTGTAAACATCGAAATATTTTGAAAAAAAAAATCCTTTCTTTGCACTTAATATCAATTTTCGATCTTTCGTTCAACGATCAACTCAATAGCATTAAACACACGCAATTTTAAGAACATATGAATATTCCTATTGCTTCAACCTCAAAATCACAAATATACGCATTCACCCAAGCTAAAAAAATGCCAAAAAATCAAAACAAAAATATGAAATACATACTCGGAAGTGAAATTTCACTTAAATCCCGGTCCCAGGTCCAAACTGACAATTCCGCTCAACAAGAAAATCCAGTCCAGAGATTCCCGTTATGAACTCAGCCCAACATTCCCCCACAACAAATTGAACATTGTACAAGTCTACCCAGTTTAGAAGAAACTGAGAAAGTGTTCGTCAAATGTCAGCACCCAAATCCAAATTAAACACACAAGTATTCCAAGTAGCCATACTCAAAATGTAAAATTATTCAAATTTGAACATTCAAAATTCAAAAGAGCACAAAATGACGAGTTGAGCTCACTAATCGTAAGTGTATAAACTGTGTCCTGTCCTGTCCTTTTCGGAATTGACGAGGTTGATGACAAGTCGAAGACGAAGGAAGAATGACAAATGAAAAGTAATGCTCAGTTCACCAGGAGAGCCTTAAAGCTTTAAGATGCTGCTCGTATTGTTGAGCACACTAAAGTGGAAACCCCTCGTGTGGATTTACAAGTTACAAAGCTTCTGCCTTCAGCAGGATTCAGAGCTGGAACAACTTAACTCACCACACACCAACCCATCATGCAGGGAAACAGACAATTTCCCTTCGACTTGACATACCATTATTTGCCTTGGCCAAAGCCAATAGGCACAGTCAGGCAAACTCAGAATTCTCGGCCATAGTACAGGGTGGATTGGGATTGGATACGAGAATTTCACCCCTTTGTGCAAAATCTGCAGCCTAAACAAAAATGCTGAGCACGTTGTATTTATGTTTTATTGAAAATATAATCGATTTAAGGAGCTTGAGAATTTTTTTCAGATATTAGAAGCTGAGTATTGAAGTTTTCTAAAATTTATAAAAATTTATTGCAAAAATCTGAAAAATGGAGGAATAATTAAAGCAACAGCGATAATTTGCGAAAACTTGCCTCTTGGGGCATTCCTTCCCAAAATATCGCTGTTACTATGGCTATTTCTCCATCTCAACGCAGTATTGCTAATTTTTAGAATATTTTTTAGAAAAACCTCAAGAGGAGTTTGGAATTTCTTCAGTTTTTAGAAGCAGACAAATCATGCTCACTTAAATTTTTGAAATATTTTTGCACAAATTGGCATTATGTTAGCTTAGCATGGAGGAATAATTAAAGCAACGGCGATAATTTGCGAAAACTTGCCTCCTGAGCTAATTTTTTCGCAAAATACCGCTGTTGCTGCTATGGCTTTTCTTACATGAACGTGGCAGTACTAGTTTTCGCAATATTTTTAGAAAAATCTCAAAAATTCTCTGTAGTCAGCTTCAAAAATTTGGAAAAAAATGAGACCCTTTATTCATCGATTATATTATTTTAAATAATATATAAGTATTGCATGCCAATGTCAAGTTTCTCGGTTGTGCGTTGAGCGGAGACGGGAGCAGTATTCTTCAAAAGGATGAACAATTAGCGTATCCACCCTGTAGCATTGGAGTGGATGCAGCTTGAAGATCAGTGCTCAGTCCATAGTTTATGGTTCAGGATCCAAATACTGACCCATCATCAGCTGGATTGGGTTCTTGGGCTTTTGGCTTGTTGGGTCGGAACGGAACCAACGAGTTTTCTGTGCAAACAGTACATATTAGGGATCTCCCCTTATGTTCAATGCTCAACTCATGAGCAAGGTTAAGTTCACGGGAATCTGACAACACATCAGGTTTTCAATAACTTCCTCGACAAAATTGAAAATTTTGTCATCAGACAAATTTTGGAATAAAATACACAATCTCTTCTTGTAGTTCAACGCCTTTGTTCCGTAACAATACACTTTTTGAGAAAAAATTTTAAAGTGTGATTTAATATGAATTAATGACATAACAGGAAAATCTTTAAACAAGGAAAATAAATCTATGAGGAAAACCAAATCACACATGTGTGATTTCATGTGTGATTTATGATAACTTTCGACTGAGTAAACCTGACCTAAGAATTCACTCACAGTATACCACTTAAATTACAATAAACCAAAGAAATCACACCCAACATTCGGAATTCAAGCGTTAAAACCTAAAAACCCGTTAAATCCTACCTTCACTCAAACTTATACCCTGAACATCGACCCTTGCCGATAACTGCAGCAAACGGGAACGAGATCCACGGTACAATGCGAATCGAGAGAGAACCCACGCTATCACCTGATACTCTTTATTCGTAAAATATATAAAATAATCTTGTTTATTCATTTAAGGCTTCTTTTGCTTGGTCTCTGTCCAGTACTCAGCTTCAGCTATGTTCATTGTTCTGATCATGCATTAGAATAGGAATACCTACACGAAAACACGAAATTGTGAACGAAAGACATGAGGCTCATGAAAAATTACCTGGTTGCAAACAAACTAGACACAGACACGAGTAATTTCTCACAGGATTCTATCACCTTTTAGTCAAATTGAGTTGAGGTTCAACATCAACCATTCCAACGCTAGGCTTGAATTCACGATATAAAACACCTTTTACTCTCTAATATCGCCAAACGCCATATAATGGAGCAGAAATCAAGAACCTTGTCTCTTATTTAGACCTCTTCCATTTAGCTACATATAAACTGCCGATACACTAACATAGATCTGTCATTCGACATGTCACAGCGTGAAACGAGAGTTCCAAACTTTTGGGTCAACTTTAATTGACATTTAATGATTAATTATGAAGAGAGGCTGTTCACTTTCATTCATGCTGCCTGCAGGGGACTGTTGTCGATTCAATAAAGTATAACAAAATAGGTATATTTAATATGCGAGCGCGAGGATTCATATTCAGCCATCAGCCATATTCATATAAATATGAAAAAGTCCATACGTTAAGGAGTTTTTAATATTTTGAATTTGGTGCCATGCAAGTGCATTGCAGCATGGACGCGCGCAATTGGTGTTAACTTATTGAAAGATAGCATCATTAATCGGCAGGATTTTCAAAGAAAACAAATTTCAAATGTGAATTTGTGTTGACCTTTTGACACACATTGACCCCAGATAGGTGACATTTAATTTCAAGGTCAAGGTTTTTAAATCTGACCCAGATGTTAATTAGTAAATTCAAATCAAAAAAGTTAATCCGTAATTGACATATTAGTTCTTCTTTGAAATTAGCCATCTGTCCCAACATGGTATGTCAGGTCAAGTTCTTGACTTGACCTTATATCTATGTTTAGCAGGTCAAACGTACCCCATGCTCCAGCATTGATTCTCAAACCGCCAAATTCGAAATATTTATATGCACTTAAGAATATGCAAATAAACTGGGAAAATTCCGTATACACCCAAAATTACTAATAAAATATCGAAAAATACCAAAAACAAGATATACCAAGAAGTACCGGGAAATACTGAAATGACCAAAGACCAAATGCAAAATTTAAAAAATCAATTCCGAATAATTGCAATTTTGTTTTTTTTAATCAAGAACATTGAGCATAGGGTCTTATGGGTTAATTCTATGTATTTAGACTACTGGCCTATTCTTTCAACTTTCAACATAAAAATACAAATTTCCCATGACATTGTGTATTGCAGACTTAATATTTTAACTTAAATTCTTTTCAAAATAAGATAAATTCTACAGATACAATATATCAGTCAACCTAACACAAAAAACAGAGTTCCGTACTTTAGTCAACATTGATACTGATGCAATATGTGATGAATTTACAAATTGAGAAAAACAAAAATAGAATTTCGCAATTTCCAATTTCCAGGAATTCAAGATAAAAAAGCAATCCGAAAACAATTGGTTCAAAATAGCATGGCATGCGTCAATTTACATTGCAAACGACGCACGATTTCGAACCAGGAGGGCTATTGGCTGTCAAAAATGACTACTTATGACACATTTGACAAATACAAATCATTGGATTAAAAAAATCTATCAGCATCATCCGAAATATCAAACATTTTTGATTTTAGTCTACGTGGGTCGCTCATGTGCCGGTGACAAACCATATTTTCACTTAACATCGTTCAGATGGTCCAATTCCACTATCTAATCACTAAACTGCAACAATGTCATTATCAAGAGTGTGAATTACACAAAACAGGCTCTTCAAATCTACGTGCACTTGATTGGATTATAGATTATACCGTATACAAGTAAAATTCAATATGAAGAAGCCCATAATTACATTCAAAACAGTGAACCACCCTTATAACAGCTGAACTTGTTATTCTCACGGAATGTTGATTTTTTGTGTTGTTACAAAATAGGCGAAAAGTGAGTTGGACGTCAATTCAATTCACACGACGTAGCAGCAGAGGACAATATTTTACGTCAAATTGAATTACGATACAGTTCAGACGTGTGACAAACAAAAATATCGTATTTTCTCTATTGTCACCAATAATAAAAATTTGTACGTATTTTTATTCATTTCTTATCACAATTTGCTCATCCCCATATCGTAAATCCTAAATCCTAACTTACTCAGACATGTTTTCCTCCGTAAACAACCCACTTACTTCGTATCTGTGAACTTTGGACTTCAGACATTCTCGAATTACAACTACTTATAAAATATTAATTCTCAAATAAATAGACAAAACAAAGGAAATTCACACATTGGTTTCAAATTTTATCGGTAAATTTAGTCATTTTAAGGCCTTCAACTTGGGTCGGCTTATTTTTCAGAGAGCTAGTGGCCGGACTATTCCCAACAAAGCTATGATCGGTGAACTGCTAAATAAACGTATTCAAATCAAAACACAGATGCACAAGATTGAATCAAGATGTTGAAAATCAATAAATATAGCAGAAAAAATATTTTTTAAGTTGAAAAAATAGTTGACCCACATAGGAATCGAACCTGTGCACATATCCGGCATAGTTGCCATGCCAGACCATCGAGCTGCTCTAGCACCGTCTGTATATTTTTCCTTCGTGTCGTCCCTCATCCCGGAGGCAAATTTTGAAATCGTACATGACAACTTGTTATGGGATACAAACTTGTCATATTTTTAGCTCGGTTAGGTTATGCTTAACGTGCTATATATTTGGCACGTGGTCAGCTGCTAGAACGCATTACAATCTAGATCATGCACGATTTCAAAATATGCCTCTCGGGCGCTGAATTCGTACATGACAGTTTGTATCTGGTACTTAATGCTTTTTTTTTGGTAGACAACTTGTCATATTTTTAGACATGCTAGATATTGCCGAAACGTGCGATATAATGTGACAAGTGGTCAGCTCGAATAAAGCAGTACACCGTAGATTCTCCCATGTACGATTTCAAATTTTGATCCCAGACGGTTATAGAAATTAGCCTTTGTCATTATAAAGCGGCAAGCGGCCTATCCAATTAAATATCCAAGCAATAAATTTTACTGCAATTAAAACCGCACAAAATCATGGCAAACTGCAGTTCAAGTACAAAACAAAAAGGATTTACGACGTCTCACTCTAATTTTATAGACAGACAATAAAGCACCAGTCAAATTTGGAATTTGGAGTCACACTATTTAACACAGAGACCTAGAAAGGAAATACTCAAAAGTTTAAACAACAATATTTTGCCTCATTTCAAAAACACACTTGAATTTACAAGGGTGTCTGAACAATGACATATAGGACACGCGGGTTAATTGTAAATCACACCTTAGCAAAAATTTCACAAGATGAGAACAACACAAGAAAGCAGAGGACACAAACGAACGACAAACAACAATGGCAATTTGTCTTCATTACGATTTTCCTCGCCTCCTTCAAGTATTTGCATCTTTCTTGTGTGCGAAATTCTACAAGCCAGGCCAGAATCCCGCTATGACTTAACATGACTCCTCACGCATGCATAACAACAGGAACAGAATAATACGCGTGAAATTCCTTTAGCACACATGCAATCCAAACACGAATTGAGAGAGTTACACAAATAGGAAAACAACCCAGATTTGAACTCTACTCAAAATAACCAAGCAGAAGTAGGTTAAATCTGCGTTTCAGTGAAACTTTAGGGCAAAAATCGTGTTCTTAACATACAACCCACGATTTAACCCGAAAAAATCTTCCTCTTCCTGCGTAGTTCTTCAAATTCACGTTCAAAACCTGGTAAAATGTAAAATACAAGAAAACAACTTGGAAATCGCTCGCTTCACTTAAGAGGTCAAGGTCAAATTCCAAGAAGAGTAACTCACAATTACTTACAAAGTTTGAAACGTGTTGAAAGTAGGGATGCACCGGGTACCCGGCCGGCCGGAGAACCCGGCCGATTTTCGTTACCCGGCTCCGGCTCCGGCTCCGGCCGATTTTATAAAATCTCCGGCCGGAGATTTTTATAGAAAAAATCCAGAATTTTCTGCGGAAAAATGTTCAGAATCCTCTTCCAAGCTTCATTAGAAAATTTACAATTTTAAGGCTAGAATCTATGCGCTTTCAAAATCCTTAAATTCTGTTGGAAGTACACTTTATACCAAGTTCCATAGATGATGCATATTCAAATTACTCAAGTAAGCACAGCATCTAACATTCAAAATTAGGTGCACAGAACTAGTAAGATGCTTTTAAATAATATTTCACTAGCGTTTTCAAATAAAGACGCGTACTAAATTGAAATTCTATTCTATTCAATTCCGCCCGGTAATCACGTGCCAAAAAAACTTATATCAAATATTCCAAATTGTGATGGATATATCTATATGGAGTACACATATAAATGTGTACTCCATACATATATCTCCTTCAATAATGAGCTGTTGCTGTGTGTCTGTGGGTCTATGGGTCTATGGGTCTATGTATCTGTCACACAACAACTTTCGATT
>JAQFXZ010000451.1:0-19612 GCA_034694025.1 Ceratophysella scotica | reverse complement strand
TGCACTCTATGTGTCATACAAATCTTGGCCACGCGTCTCAGATTTATTTACTTTCGGTGGTTTCATGCCAAAATACCGAGAAAATCAAAACCGAGAGATCTCCACAGGTTCTCCACAGGTTCTCCACATTCCAGAAACAGTCCACTTGAGGCGGCTGTAAGCTTTCTCACTCGGTGTTTTGATTTTGTCGGTGAGGCCCTTATAAGGTTGAGTATTATAGTAATATTCTTCCTTGTTGCACTTTGACTCTGAAGGTTCTCCAACCAATTCGCTGACGTCCCGGTTCATGCTGACCCCTTCCCTCCCGGTTGACACTTTTGGGTCTCTTTTAGGAGAAGAGCTCGTGGCGACCTGGCGGCGATCTCTGGAACGATCTCTGCTCTCCTCCGCCTCCCCACCGCCGCTGCCAAGCGGAGGCGGTGTGCTTCTTCCACACGGGACCGAGTCTTCCTCGCCGCAACCGCAACAGTCCCCGCCCACGGACTCGAGTCTCCACGACTCCTGCACGAACCCAGACACAATGTCCCTGCTCAATGGGACCAACTCCGCGTCCCACGACAGAGTCCCCTTCCGCTTCGAGGACTCCCTCATTCCCAAAAGTGATCCCATGGAGGCAAGACTGCAGGAGATGCTGAGGTACAACATGGACAAGTTCGGGTCCCAGTGTCTGGACACGCTCCAGATCGCACGGCGTGTCAGAGAGCTCCTCTCCATCCACAACATTGGACAGCGCCTCTTTGCCAAGTACGTGCTGGGCCTGTCCCAGGGCACTGTCAGCGAGCTCCTGTCCAAACCCAAACCCTGGGACAAGTTGACCGAGAAGGGTCGTGACTCGTACCGAAAGATGCACGCCTGGGCCGCGGACGATGCCTCGGTTCTGCTTCTCAAGTCCCTCATACCAAAGAAAGGTACGTTCCTAGAATGTCCTGAACAACAATGCCACACGCCAATTATGCACCCGAAGTTGCTTTTTGAATGGTCGGGGGTATCTGTGATCGCGTATCACGTTCACTTTCTAATACAACTGTAGAAGATTTTGAGCATCCTGATGCTTGCCAAATTGAACATCTCCACGGAAATGAATTAAGGATTTAGAAGCAAAATTCCAGCCTAGTAGAAATTTAATTGATACTCGACGAAAAATCTAAAAGTCTTGATGAAAAATCTTGAAATCCTAACGAATGGTCCCTCCGGGTTCCAAAGATTTAAGATTGAGTCAAAAAACCTTAAGCACTAAAAAGCATTTAAAAGAAATGACTTTTTAAAGTAATGGATAGCAGAAGGATTCTGTCTGAAATGAATATTCTCTTCCAAGATCCAACAGTGCATGTTACGCACGCTACCCATTTGCAGGGCTGGACAAAATCATTTGATTTTGGACATCAATGATTTTTAAATCATGATTTTGTTCATCTAAAGGATTTTGATCTTTGAATTTTGCTTTTGAAGAAATGACCTTAATTTGTATTTTGACTCCCAAAATATGTGATTTTGACCTGAAAAATCACGATTTTCAGCTGAGTCGGCGATTTCAAATCATTATTTGATTACAAAAGCAAAATAAAAAAGCCTCGTGATGATTTGATGACTTGATTTTGACGGCTAAAAGTGACTTGATTTTGATATCGGAATTTAGAAGGAGAATTTTAGGTGATTTTGGCCAATGATTTTTAAAATTATTTCATAATATTTTGCCAAGCCCTGTCCATTTGCAGCTTAGCTAAAAGCTGCAGTTAATTTCATTCCTTCAGTTGATTATGGATCCCGAACGCTGCACAAACTACATGTTGAGGACATATTAAATGGATTAATAGTATTAAGAGGAGGCTTGTATGCAGATACAGGACATTAACATTGGAGGGCAGGTTGGTTACCCTCTTGATTGAAATTTGAGGAGTTTTGGGAGAAACGTGGGTACAGGTGTGGCGGAAATAGTCGGAGCGATGATGAGAAGTGGAAGGAGTGAGGATTAGGTGGTGAGGGGGTGTGGGAGGAGACGGGCAGTAGAAGGAAAGGAAGCGAGGGACAGGTTGGGTTTTTGAGGGAGAAACCCAGCCGTTTTTTGTTCCGACGACGTGGAGCTTATGGCTGGGCTTGTGATTTGGGCTGAGATTTAGACGAGTTTCTTCTTCTAAATTCTAACCTTTATTATTGTGGTGGATGATAGTTTGTGGACATGGAGAGGGGAAGGCATGAGAGAGTCAGGGCATGGGAGGCTATATCTAATGAGTGCGTGTACAGCATAACTTAAGTTAATTTTTTATCCATGACGGACCACAAAAAAAGTTATGCAGCAATGATCATCTTCCCTTTATACCTCATCAAAAACACATTAATGCTTCCAAACTTGTGTTTTCATTTTTTGTTTGGATCTCAACATTGTATCCGGACTTGAAGTCTATCTTCAGTCCGTCTTCCGTTAGCCCGTTCATCTATTTGGGCTTACTAAGATTTTTGGGCGAATTGGTGGAGCAAAAGTTTCTACGTGGTTCGGACATCCTTTGGTTCAGTTTCCTTTATTTTTAATGTTTAATTACTTGAGATGTTGTCGTCATCTCAGGCTTTATCAGCAGAGCGTTTACCAATTTCCCCACGAGTATCTTTGAAGTTCCTCTGATCTGAATGCGTCGACCTCATTCCACGTCAAATCCGCTCGACCAATTGTCTCAAACTACACTCTAAGTCAATCAATGCCTGAGAATTTTTAGAGAACCCAGCGTCACTTTGACCAAAATGATATTATGCAGAACATAAAAAAACTGAGATCACCAATACAGTGAATTACATACTTTGTTTGTGGTTCCACGTGGATAAAATATAAAATATTAGAAGTTTAATAACGTAGCTCAAAATATGAGAGACGTAGTTGACTCAGGCGTAGTTGACCGGAACGTGGAAACTCAGTGGTCCGCAGTCCGTGCGTTTACATGCTAATTGTTCTGGCGTGGCTACATGCGTTGAATGGTCGAGGAGTCTGCTTCGCTTCACGTCAAATACGATACTACTGCTTAGGCTGAGAATATGGAATAAGGCACGCCATTGACATTTCTCCTGATTCCACTTAAAATGAGAATTTGGGTGTAGTGGGACTGCCTACCGTAGTTTTTTCTGCAGAACTTCCGAATAGCAATTAACTCTGAGGATGTTCTGTTCATAAATCATGCATCGTTGCGTCGCACGGAATGGATCCCAATCCCAATACACTATTGAGATTTTCTTGTCACCAGTCTGCACAGAAAGAGTGAACGGTTTGCTACTGGTGCGGAATCTCCGTTCCAAATAGTTCGATTTCTATTTGGAAGACACGAAGATGCATCTCGAAATCTTGGATCAAGCTGCCAGACACATGGTTTTCTGATTCGGTTCTCCTTTCACATGTCAAAATTAGTACACTTAGGCAATTTCATTCAAAGGAGAGTCCATTGTGCGGGATGTCTGCAACAGTTGAGAAAAGTGCTATCTGTGGAAAATTCCATGGGTGCATGCATGCGGAGTCATTTCGGCCTGTTCCATATCCAGCATAGGAGCATCCAGTGTGGAGACGTGGAGAGCATCCTCAATCCTAATTCGGCTGAATTATAGGCTTTTAAAAATCATCAATAAATTGTCCTTCGTCGCCAAATTCAATTTGGAGTCTCTGGTCTTGAGTCCTGTCTCTGTCATTTAAATGAAGAGAGGCTGAGCACACATCGCCCGTCTTCGTCTTAGAAGGCTGATTGGGAGCTCTGGCAGTAATATGGAAATGAGAGGCAGAAGGGACTCGGTTCTGATCAGAGGACAGAGATGGGATTGGACAATTTCCATCATCCACCACTTGAGCCGTCATGTAATTGAGTTAGAGCTTATCTGCTCATCGAATCTGGTCCTCTGGGAACCGCATGGGTCGGGAGAAGGAACGGAGGATCTTGGGATCCAACCTGGATGTTCGGTCGTGTTGATGTGGATCTGGTGTGCGGCATGGACGGAGAGTGGATGGAGAGATCTCGGCATGGATTGTGTACATTGTATTTATAGAGCAGGATGAAAGAGGTTTTCTTAATGAAACGTTTAGTGAGGGAGCATGTGTCTGAAGTGTAGATATTTGATGAGCTGGTTCTGTTCCAAGAAAAGTGATACAAAGTGATTGGTGGTGGATATTTTTGGTGTGGAACAAATTAGTGGAGACAGGAGCCAAAATTTACAGTCGATTGACACATATGTAAAGGAGAGCGCAAGATGCGTATTGAGATTATTATTTGAAACGTAATAGAGAAACCATGGGCTTGGTATGCCAATTAAGAGAGAGGAAATCCGAGAGAGCCAAGTTGATTCCTGAGCGAACGGATCTGCAGCCCCGAGTCGGCACTCCACAATTACGCCACTATTACTACTTTCCGATTCTCTCCAGATGTTCTGCTCCTGAACCTCTCTTTGATCCCTCATGTATTTATAGATCAGGAATCACTTCTCCTCGCTCAAAACGACCGTCTCTTCCACTTAAAACGGAATATGAATGCACAAATAATACTCGCTTGATCACTCTCCAACCCCGCCATCCGTCCGTCTCCCTCCAGACCCACCCAAATCACAGATAGTCCAAATAGTCACAAGTGCAATCGAACCAGAGTCCAGACTATGTCCGCAGTCTCTGCTGCTTCTTCGTCCCGGACGAACAGGTACCCACGCGTCTGAACCCCAAGCATCCAATCCGGTTCACAGGTATGTTCAGGTGCGTGTGGCTTAGTCAGGAAACTGTTTACGTAGAGAAAGTCATCCCAATAGAAGATCCAGTTGCATCTTGCATCTCCTTCTCTTTCCAGAGGTTCTAGCTGTAATCACAAGGTTTAAGGTCTGTCTGGAGTGATATTTGTCTGAATCTGCATATGTAATACTAAAAGACTCATTTGGGATGATATAGGGCTGGATACATGTTGTAAGTTGCTCGTGTTGAATGTTGAAATGCTCTCTGCTGGAGTGGAATAGGGAATTGGGATCTTGAGCTCTGACTTTGGTGAACCAGAACTGGTGGATTCTAAATTAAGCCAATAAATTGATCAGGCTCTCAAGTATTTAGTGCTCAGTCGGTTATGCAGTCAGCGGCACTATCGCAGGGGAGTCTGACTATCCTGAAATTGCATGGGCATAACGATCAGTCGAATATCGAGATAATTGCGTCACTGAGCATAAAAGAGAGAACTGTTTTGCCAGTTTGCGGTAATAACAATAGGGTTCAGTATGTAGTAGGTAGTAGATGCACACAGAGCTACATTAATTCTCAGATTCATTACTCTCCGCTTATCTCCTGTGCACATTGGAAATAGAATCAACGATTCCTGCTCAAACTAAACTGCCCATTATTACATATCATGCCCCCTGCATGCCGCTCTTTCTGGTGCACGGTGCACCCTCTGATCGTGTTAATATAAGACCATGACGAATCGGTCAAATCGCTCTGCTAATGATTTAACCTCACATGAAGTATCCATGTATGAGTGGGTTCAATATTCTAAAGTCCTTTTGATATACTCATATGGATCCGTTCGAATGATCTTGCCTTGGATTTCTCAACCAGCAAGATCCAACCAACATGGTAACCAAGGATTCCATGCATCATCAACTTAATATTTCCTTAGCGTTCCACTCTGCCAAATCGCTTCTTTCGCCAGAAACAGGAAGAACACGCTGTGTGTGAATACTTTTGATTAGCCCTCTCAGATCAATTGAGCACCGTCAGTGGAACACGGCTAATTACACTCAATACTTGAATTTCAATTGAGCATCATTCTGTGGGGATTCTCAGTGGTACATCCTACGTATCTTATACAGACGTCAATAGACTCCCGTGTCCTTTAAATACTCGAAGTCAGGTTAATCTAGAATTCATGAAAGCCCAGAAAAAGCATACAATCAAGTCAAAATGCTGATTAAAGTGTCACATCCGATCACATGTAACATATTCAGTGCGGAAAACCTGGTGTGTAATTAATTACGGTTCCCAATTGACTTAGAACCGTGACGCAGAATAAGGCAGCTTCACGCGTCACGCAAACATCATACGTGGAGGCATCAGGAATGGCTGAAAGGGTGGGCACGCTTCATATGTGGCACGACAGCCGATGACCAAATTGGGGTGCGGAATTGACGTTGAATCGTGTCTTGTGTCCTATTGTCCGTTAGGAGTTACGATTACTCGAAGCAGAAAGGAGAGCCAGGCGGTTCGGTGTGAGGATGCCGATTATTGGGGATAATTAAATGTACGTAGCAGGAGGGATTGTAGTTGTTTATTGAAACGACAATTTTTTACGTTTTGGTAGACTCAATAATTCAGGCTTGAGAACCTCCCCCACTTGTTGTCCATCGAGAAGAGAAACCTGAAAAGCCCGTATAAATCTTGGTAAAGTTGGAGAGCAAGGGACAGACCTGCGCCCATAAACTCTATGGTTATGTTATGGTTATGACCTAACTTAACGACTATACAAAAGTTTTGAACGCACTATTAATTTCTGGTGCCTTGACCAGACGAGCAACAGATACTGCAAGTCATTACTCGGTTTCGTCATAACAATATTTAAATGACTAGCAATATAACTTGACATTATGTGAGCCATAAATTAAAGTATTACATGAAAATGGTGAGTCTGTTCGGCTGCACTACCTTAAGAAATAGAACGGAGATTATTCAAGAACTTTGTAACTTCGAATCCACAATAATCCACCTTCTGATTCTCAAATATTATTGTCGCCTCGAATCACTAATTCATTCCCAAACTCAGCCGTACTTGAGTCCACTCCTGTGCACCAAACGCCCATGCTTGAGGTAGCTGTCAGTTGGCATTAGTGCTATTGTCCACAGAAGAAATCTCTTATTTAGTGGACCTGTAATCTGTAATCCTTCGTTACAATTAGACAAAAAGGCATTTTCAAAACCTCCTCTTGCCAGCAAAGTTGCACGGTGCACGGCAAAGGGAAAACGCCCCGAGTGCGCACCAATCACCACAGCCAGGTTACAGGGTGACTCGGTGAAAGAGGTGAACATGCAATTGAAAATCGAGTGTGGAATGTGAGGAAAATTTACTGAAACAACCGAAATTAGGATAGAGGCTGGGCTCGGAATCTTGTTGATTAAGGCGGGATTTCGCCAATTGGGCATTGGGTGCGCAGGGCACACGTTGAGCATCCCGTACTTCCACTACGATGCATACCATACAAGACACGAGACACGATCGAGAAGCGCTGCTGGACAAATGTTCCTGTTTTCTATGAACTGTGACTAATGCCATACTGAAAATACTAACATACTTACATGTTTGAAAATTAAGATTTGCGTTTGATCGAATTCATTCTTTGTTGGATACAAAGAAATTTCCTCAAGTTAAGCTTCCATTTAATTTAGGTTTCGATTTTCAATATGAGGAGTAAAGAAAGCTTCATTCATGGGATGTAAACCGTAAACCAAACAATATATAGAGAAATTTTTTTGTTTGAAATGTAAACGAAAGAAATGGCGGCCCTTTGACCGCAAGATTAACTAGGAATTATCCGTACACCGTGTGAATTCCCTAAATGTTTACTCCATTTTTTGATTTGGGTTGTTTGTTCAATTGCGCAGGGAAGGAATGTTCGAGTGGTCTGACGTCGCTGCGTAACGAGGAGTCCGGAGCGGAGGACCGAATAGCCAGTATCTTATCAGAAGCCAATCATGCACTGCATCGGAATCAGCAACAGTTGGGCATAGGTTACGACCCGTCGTACGATGACCACGGAGGGAGTAAATCCCCTTCGAGTAACAACAACGGGTATAGCAATAATGGCCAGGGTCCCCCTTCCCCATCTAGCTCATCCAGTAGGGATCGAAGATTGCGAAAATACGAAAACGATGACATCTCTCAGGAACAAGTAGCACGAATTTATCAAGAAGAGCTGGCCAAACTCGTAGGAATTAGACTCACTCATCACGGTCAATCAGATGCGGATGCTAGACTTCCACGGGAAAATTTTCAGAGGTAAGTCTAAAGTCTTCTCAGAGGTAAAGTTGCATGATCCGGCTGGGCAAGGCAGTCTGATTCTTAAATCATCAACTATAAAATTAGGATTCTGGGCATATCGAACCACTTTTGATTTGTATTGATTCTGTAGAAATTCGTTTCACTTGTGAATTTTCTAGATATTCCAAAAACTAGGCCGAAGTAATTTTTGATTCGCTTATGAATGTTAATTAACACTTGCAAATATTTATTAAAAATTATATTTTATTGACTATTGACCGAGCCTGGTTTTATTTTCACCTTTTTTTTTTATACTGAACCTGAAATTCAGCTTACTCTATTGTCGCTCATTTCTGTGCATTCGTACATTGTTCAAAAGGAGTGAACTGGAAGTGCCATGAAATATAAAATGTTCATTCATACGCATGAATCAAATGACTTCGTTGTATTCATCTGGCGTTTTAAATATTCCCCTGAGCTAAGGCAGCCCAAAGCCCAGCCAGCACACAAAATGTTAAATACACGCTTCTGAAGAGTCCGGTCGAAATCAGGAAAAGGGCAATTGACTGCCTTCGATTCGTATTCTTTAATTAAGGACAGATCAATTGATCCTATTCAAAGGCCAATGTTTACTTGTGGCATTTGCAGCTTGCTATTTCCTCATCTCTTTGGTGGATCCTTGCTTGAGAGAGACGACATCCGAATGGCTCTGGATGCTTATCACCGAGAGCTGGCCAAACTGGCCAATTCTTCCCCAACCCCCTCTTCCCCGCCCCACTTTCGCCCCGTTCTATTCCAGCCAAATCCTTCGCTTCCGAATGGACTCAGCGGTGCTCAAGATTTATCATTGCCCAAGCGACTATCACCTGAGATCAAGGCTGAAGACAAGGTAAGCACAACTCTCTCCAGTCCGCCCTCAGCACACAACACACAAGTAAGACAGATGTCCATTTGACGCAACGGGGGTTAGGCTGAGTGGAGAGTCAAGACTGAAATGCATACCCTTCCACTGCGTAGTCAATAAAATCTGGACGGCTTTTCCCATCAGAATTACAATCCTGTCTGCCCATGTGTCCGCCGTATGTGACCGATTTCCTTCGTGAGCATTCCTATATTGAAATCGATCTCTCTGTTTTGATTTTGAAGTTGATCGCTCCATATGTCAGCAAACAATCAGCAAATTTTCAACCCCAGGGTTGGAATTCCTGAAGACAGTAGAAATATGACATGGATACGTTATTCCGTCAGCGTCATAGCGTCAGCTTGGAGTCGCAACGCTACTCCGCACTCCGCTCCGCTAGGCTTCAAAGCGAGTGCCTGTTTAATTTTTCTTTTGGTCGCAGAAACCTTCAAGAATTCCAATATTCTAGGCGCGTATGCTGACAATTCAATTGTAATTCAGCTGGCTATTCTTTGAGCGAGTTGAGAGGCGAGATGCGAAAACATGTGAAACGAGTTGTGATTTGCGATATTGTTTCCCATTCACGCATATCCCCTAAATTCCTACCAGCCATAAATTGACTCTGTCTCATGTGTTCTGGGGGAAACTACAGTTGCTATTTGCTATGCATTTGAGCACTACACTAAGTGCAAGTGCTACAATTTGCGAACTTGTGGCCAGGGAATAATTCCTCTTTGTATTTTGTTTACAGTCGGAGAGTGATGAGCAGAATGAGATTTTGAGACACATTGGTAGCGCATTTTCACTTGTTAAGCCCAAAGGCGGAGAAAGCCCGTCACCGCTGAATTCGATATTAGCACCATCCGGGACGGATGACTCCTGTAATGCTTCTCCACTACAAAGAATGGCGTCGATTACTAATTCATTAATTTCCCAGGCATGTACTCATTCCAAATCACTTTGAGTGTACGCAGTAGGTTCCAGTTTCTAATTTGAATCTCATTACAGCCAGCAACTCCTTCTGTTTCTTCCCCAAGTCAGCGACCATTGAAAGCCGTTTTACCACCAATCACGCAGCAACAGTTTGACCAATACAACAATCTCAACACTGAAGATATTGTAAGAAAGGTTAGCGTATTAACGAATACTGTGCCACAGTCATGTTTGTGCTAGTCTGCATACTATTCATGAGCCATACAGATTCTGTTCAAGAAGATGCTTATTGATATCTTCCAAGACCAACGCCAAAGCCCAAGGAATTAACCGAGTACCAACTCAGAACTATAATTCAATTTCACTGCTCGTTTTCAAAACCGTCATGGTTCAATAAGATTTAACATGCACAACTAGGAATACGATGCACAATCGATTTGGGCTTCCGAACACAGAATATTGAATTCCTCTGTACACTAAAACTGGCGTGCCACGCTCGTCGTCCGTCCTGCTCTTTTAGATGAATAATTCGGAGATAATCACAAAAATTATACACAAAAAATTAAATTCCTTGAGCTTTTGGCTCCGGTCATTGAACTCTGATCTGGTACAAGCCTGTAACAATACATCACTATGTGCCATTTTGCTGAGCTGGTATCTTGGTACTGTCCTAGTTTGATAACGGTACGCTATATGTGATTTCAGGTTAAGGAGCAACTAAGTCAGTACTCAATTTCACAGCGGCTGTTCGGAGAATCTGTTCTCGGTCTTTCTCAAGGATCTGTGAGCGACCTGCTTGCAAGGCCAAAGCCCTGGCATATGTTAACACAGAAGGGCCGAGAACCATTTATCCGAATGAAAATGTTCCTGGAAGACGAGAACGCAGTGCACAAACTAGTGGCATCCCAGTACAAAATTGCACCCGAGAAACTCATGCGAACGGGTGGCTACTCTGGAAATCCATGTAAGTACGCATCCTTCTTAGAATAGTGTTCTTCGCGTAGAAGCAGAATTGAGCCCACCAAACTGGTCTAAAGCTTTGAAGAGTTTGTTACTCTAATTTAATACCCGTCTGTTTTCCGAAATCCAGCTCCAGCCCCAGCAACCAAGGCTCCTTCCAAAGCCCCTGAAGTTACCAAGAGTATTGAAGTCTCGCCCACTCCAGTTCATCCGCTTCCCTCACTGATTCCTTCACCACAGTCAAGCCTTCCATTAAATCACGAAATAATCAAAAAATCACCATGTTCACAAGGGTCCACGACAAGTCCTGTTCTCAATGTAAGGTCCAACCAAGGATGCTTAAATCAGCAGCCAAGCGTATACGAAATGGCCGCCCTTACTCAAGATATGGATACGCAACTCATAACAACCAAAATCAAGGAAGCGCTTCTTGCGAATAACATTGGTCAAAAGGTAATTCATTCCTTGTTCTGCCAGTCAGCTATAATTCCCGAAGCAGCACTTCATTACTAATCTATGAAGTACGTTGAGTAAACGTTTCACCCCGGTTCTTGTTTTGGCGTATGCGTAGATATTCGGAGAAGTTGTGCTCGGGTTATCACAAGGCTCGGTGAGTGAACTCCTGTCCAAACCCAAACCCTGGCATATGCTTTCCATCAAAGGGAGAGAACCTTTCATCAGAATGCAGCTCTGGCTGGCTGACCATCTGAACGTGGAGCGGCTTCAACATCTGAAGAACGAAAGACGGGAAGCGAATAAGAGGAAACGAGGGATGAATCACGGGACGTCCAATATGGATTCCTACACCTCGGGAAATCCGGGCTCTTCAGACGCTTCCAATGACTCGCCAAACGAATCATACAGTCCTGGAAGTGGAATCGCTGCACCTCCGAACAAGAAACAACGGGTAAGTGTGGGTTTCAAGTCTGCTTTCTCTTGGCAACACGTAACATGCTAATAGGAGATTGTTACGAATCCAAGTTTTAAACTTGGACGATCCAACACAGGCTTTGCTATTCCGGAGTTCGAATGCTTTGTGGAGCCTAAAAACTGAATATCGCTTCGTGTGGCTGTGAAGCATTAAATGAAAATCGATTCTGATTCCAGGTACTATTCACTGATGAACAAAAGGAAGCTTTACGGTTGGCGTTCGCATTGGACCCGTATCCAAATGTTTCAGCCATTGAATTTTTAGGACGAGAGTTGGGACTGTCTTCTAGAACAATAACAAACTGGTTTCACAACCATAGAATGCGTCTGAAGCAACAAAACTCAACTACACTAGTTCAAGGTAATTACCCATGTCCACTACACACTAATTGAATGACAATCCGATGGCCATCACACTCGTTTGTACATAATTTATACAATTACTGAGCTGCGGGCAAGAATCACGATTTGCATTAAGTGACACTAAACCTGCTATGGTCTCTTCTGCAAATCGTGCTACATGACTAACGGCAGACCTCTGAATCAAAATAATTACACTGAGTGTTTCAATATTTCAGATTCACCTCTTTCTTCCCAACCATTTGATCCAGTACAGTTCAGATTACTTCTTCATCAGAGACTCCTTGAAGTGCACAAAGACAAATATGCAATTTTCCCTTTTCTCGGATTGCAAAATAAAAGCTTAATCGAGGAAGGACTCGACCTTACCGTCAGCAACACTGCTTCCCGAGTTCAGTCAGACAATGAAGATGAATATTTTGACGACGTGGTAAGTGATGACTAAACCCGTCTTTAAAATAACTAGAAAACTAGAACACGTTTTTCCTAAGGCATTTGATTAAAGATACACATATACGTACCAGCAGTAGAAATTACAAGCTAAACCTCTGATCTATAAAACTGTAATTTTAGATCAGGGTTGCCTGACGTTTTAGTCCTGCTTGGTTGTTCAAGCTCAATACAAGCTATACAAGTGTGACTAAACGAAAATTGTAACTGAAAACCCTTTTTTATTCTAATTTTAGGAAAGTACTGATAGTGGGGACTCTGGAACCTCGATAGGAAGCAAAGACGTGCGTCGAAAGAATGAGAGACTTGGAGGCTCCGAATTATCCCCTGAGCCGCAAAGCTTAAGTAAGTAGCTGCGTTTTCTTTGTCCATACTGAACCGATCCGGCGACAGTGCGGGATGCTTATGAGTGTATTGCACAAATAAAGAGTAATATCACGCTGATAAATGTCTCAACACCACCAAGCACCTGCAATCCACTCGCACTCCACTGTTGTGTACATTGCAAATCCGAGTCCGCGATACCAATCCGAGCTCTGTGTTTCATGTGTATTCTTGTCGAAGAGCGAGCGCAGAAGTTGAGAAAAGTGGGAACAAGTGACAGTTGCTGCCTCCGAGCTCCACGCTTCGTGTCTGTTTTCGCCTCCATGTAATCATGTGTGTCTGTTTGTCCTGTTTCTGTTAGGCAAGTCTAATAGTGGAAACACATCTGGGTCTTCCCGTAGAAAGCCCGTAGCACCTCAGTGGCTCAATCCGTCTTGGCACGACGACTCGGAAGACGAGGAGATTCTCATCAACGGAGTGTGTGTGGTTCAGAACTCCTTGTCGTACGAGAAGTCGGGGAGCAAGAAGGACGCTGCTGACAAGCCGAGTTCCGGACATCATGGCATGAAAGCGAACGTGCGTTCCAAGTGCAGGGAGGAGATCTCCAAGATCCTTCGTCCCGCCGTGGCCCAGATCATCGGCGGACGACGGAGCATTGATCAGCGGACGTCAGGGGACATGGGGAAGATCCAGCTCTGTCAAGGCGTTGGGCTGAACAAGATGGAGAGCGTTGAGGACATGATGATTCGGGAGGACGCGGACTATCCCTCCGACATTGAAGACTCTTCCGAATAAGTATTACTGATTGTTACCTACTGAAGCCCGGGCCGAGGTGGTTCACAGGTCGTTCACAGGTCTTGGATTGTGCTGGACTCGGGCGGGTGCGGGCTGAACTTGAGTTCAGACCTGGTGGGCGGAAGACCCTAATTTATTGTTGCTTTCGTAAGTTACTCCCGAATGAACGTTCGAGTCTCAATTCCTAAAGACATGTTCGCTGATTTTACAACTAAAATATGAAACATTACTTGTTCTGACAAGTAGTCTAAATGTTTGTGATAATGATAACTTTACCCGTAATGTAGTTGATTAACGTGCATACCAAGTTGTTTTTATTACGTAATTGTTTTAGCTCGTTAGTCACTCTAGCCTCTAGTTAAACCTTTACTACTATGTATAACTGTACTATTCTACTGTTTGTTACTTGACGCGCGGACTGGGTTGTGAGCCACAAGTCCAGTCGTGACGTATTACCATTACTCTAAGTTATCCAAGTGTTACGGATTGTATACAATACGCTAAGAAGTTACCCGGTCTCCAAATTTATTTGAGGAGTCTCATTTCGTATCTCAGTTCTCTTGCTCACGCTAACTATGGTCAGTATAATTATGCTACTAGGGACGAAGGGAGCGCGCGAGTCTTCCGCGCTCCGCTTCTCATTGGTTCATCTCATGTGAATTAGCAAGACTGTTTTCCTCCTGGCCTATATCTCCACAAAGGAAAATAAATCAACGCCCGCATTCTACCTAAATACGAAACTACCGTCACTCCGCTCCACTCATATCCCAGCTCTCATGTACTCCTCCCACACCTAACCAACAAGCTCACACTAATAAACTAACTTCTATCAATCGCACTTTCACTCCTCCTTCCACACCAGCATCCTTTCTTCGCATTGACGCACTTCTGCCACATCACTCGGCGAACCCACACACCGGCGCAGCGCTCACGCCAGCCACCTCTTTTCGAACTTATTTATTTTATATAATCGAATTTCGAATTATTACCTAAATGTACACTAATCATTACATTCGAAGTATTTCTGTAACCCTTTAATTTAACGCTGAAATAAAATTCAATCAAAGCAACTCATTTCCAGAAAAAAGCTTAATTCTGATGTCAAATAATAGCAGCAACTGAGTCCAAGACGCCAATTCAGTAGAAGGTACCTGATGCAGCCGGGTCCAGTCATGTCCTGAGCAGAAATGCAAAACAGTGGTCCTGCAGTAACGCGTGCACCAGAAGCATCACTGTATCAAAATCACATCTGGCCGACGCAAAAGGAATTGGAATGAATCAATCTATAAACTTTAAGAACTACTCTCGGAATCGAGAAGGCAGATTTATTTGAATTCTACGACTATGAATAGCGTTACATGAAGTGAGGACGGAATGGAGAGTATTGAGAGCACTCACAAAAGACAGGTGATGTAATCATGAACGATTTCCAACTGAAACAATGAATGAGTATGCTTTATTCAAGTAACTCCGATTAAGTTTGGTAACTTCAATTGAAGCTGGCATTAGTTTATAGTGGGAATTTGGAATGTATCTGGCATGCTTGAGTAACACCGAAAACCTGAAATAGCAAAAATCGTATTTTGGAATATATATCAGTTCTAATAGCAGTGACGCTTAGTGCTGCACAAGTCAACTGTCACAAACAAACATAACAGAAGTTATTTCGACGTGTTCATAATTGCGAGCTATTACTCTGATTGCAACGGTATCCTCCACACAAACTTCTGGATTGTCGATCGTGAAAAGTGAAAAATCTAACTTACACTACCTAGTTCAGCAAGTTAGTAAATTCTGAAATCCTCATAAAAAAGCAATCTATTATATATTCCGCATTTACGTTCATTCGGGACTTCCAATTTCTTTCCAGTTTGAGTAGAACTTATTTCTTGAGAATTTTGTCCATCTGCTGCGTCTGCTGCTTCACCCGAAACCCAACACTTTCAGTTTTATCCGTAATTCGATCGACTAATATATTTTGTTCCTCGATTTCTTGCTGTAGTCCCATTCCCAAGCCCTTCAGTCTTGCTAAGGAATCCCCCATGATCAACAAGTTCTCATCCAAAATGTCCTCCGTGCTGGGATTGGCTGCTGTCCGTCCAGAAGCAGAGCTTCGAACTGGCATTGTGTTGCTGGATGGAGAAGCACCGCGTTGTGAGCTTGTGGATATTTCTGAAACCTTTGTTTGTGACACAGCAGCTGTGGAAGAGGGGATTTCTTCGGTAGCAGGCTTTCGAGAACTCGGCAAATCGGCTTTAGACGAAAAGTAGTTCTTTATCCCTCCGAAAACGCTCTAGGGTTGAATAGTTTCGAATTTCTGACTCAATAAATTCAAATATAAATAGTGTTGGATTTTGGATTAGTATCCGAGCACACAGAAGAAGCACATTACCTTTATTCCTTGAATATGTCTCTGACTAATGTGAAGTGACGAATTTATGTCGTCCAGTTTTTGCTCCGTTGATTTGAGCTGCTCACGTTGGCGAGCTAATTCCTGTAGGTAATTAATGCACTTATATTTAATGATTTTCTTTGAAGGAGGAGGCTATACGAAAAATAGTTTGAGGCATGACATTTGACATAAAAGATCATTCAATGGCTATTTCCAGGTCAGGCGGCCACTAGAGGAAACAAGCACTTAGCAAAATACGAAGTGGATTCCCTACCTTGAAATAAGACCTTGACGTTCCCTGATCTGTTTGTATAGTTTGTTACGAATATTGGAATACGAACTCAACAAGAAGACGGATCATTCTGTATCCGATAGATTTAATTATTATTGCACAAACCTCAGCTGTTGTGTTTCCAATGTCCTCAGATTCGTGAAGCAGAGAGATCGACCGTAAAGATGAGTTGATTGTACGTTCCTCGATTTTCTGTCTTTCAGCTAATAATTGCTGTCGCCTTTCTTCCAGCGAAGAACTCTCGTAGGCTGGACGACTACCCCTCAGAAACCGTGCATCATCTTCATCTTCAATAACTGAGAAAAACGGATTTGAACCTGCCATTTCCGGAGCTGAAACAAGACAATTTTTCATAGATAGATAAATACTCAGATATTGTTTGTATGAAAATGAGAAACGACATACCCCACACCGGCATATTATTCGGTTTGGGTAAGGTCAGCCAGCATGGGATTTCATGATCTGGAAACCTCAAAGGTCCGTCGCCTCAAAATCTCATTTTTATGTACTTACTCAGGGAAAAACCAACTTCTACTTTGAGGCGATACACAGGCGACCGGCGGCACCAGCTGACTTGAATTTGGGATTTTGAGGTCTTAATATTTATGAGGTTTTAATAATAATACTCTGAATAATACTGTGGAATCATTGTGAAATCTTCGAAACCGCAAGTTTCGTGACCGACGCCCCACTTACATTGCGATCTGTGCGTTGGATAAGCTCCCGAAAAAGAGTTTCGGGTACTTACCGAGTCTCGAACGTTCTACAATTTATATTTCCACTTGAAATTTGTTTGTTACTGTTCCTCGGATAAACCTATGGCGGGTGGCTCAGATATTGCCATAGCAACAACGCAGCTAACTCCTCAAAGGCTACTGTGTATTACTTCAACAGCCTAAGGTGAATGTATGTATTTTGCATTTATTTGTGTATGGTGTATGCACACAGCAGTCGCGCAGATTATCATGTCAGAAACTCAATAGAATTCATGAAAGTATTACTTCGAGTTCGAGACGTTTAGCCACTTAGGTAAATTGCTATTCACGGACTTCGTGTGAAAAACTGCTGTACGCTGTACTGTAACCCGTTTAATTAAACAAAATCACAACTTTGTTGTGACCAAATTTGGCAACTAGTCCACGAACGTGTATGCAATTCGGAACGCATCAACTCAACACAAGTTTCTTACATCAAGATCAAGAATCATGAGGAACACTGGTCACATGCTACGGCCACAATGGGGATTACGGCACAATGAAATAGCAGGAAAGGAGGCTTGAAAGTTGACTGTCGACTTTGTTCATGAAGATTGATTTCAATAACGTAAGGAAATGATACGACACATCCAGCATCTCCGAAGTTAAAGAAGAATGACGTGATTTTGATGAGATATATTCTACATCTACGTCAGTAATGTTTTACATTTAATATAATAATTATTTATTTTGATTTCATACATACTTTTCAAACTTTATGTTAGAAGCGAAGGTGATTCATAAAACTTGGGCGTGCCAGAATTGGTTCTTCGTCAGTACAGAGTGGGTGGGGTAGTATTTAGCGATCTATTGCCTTACAACTGTGGGCGTAAATTCTAAGTTCATAGTCAATACTACAATTTTTCAGTTTTTCTAATTGACCGCTACAACACATACAAACCCCTTTAACTGTTCAAATTCAAAACAAAAGCATGTGCAGGAAGGTCTTCTGGCTAAAGACGGGTTACTGATCAAAACCTACCCTACTCCATTGTCCGTTCGTTCGGATTAAATATTCCCTACAATCACTCCAACAGCGCTTGGATTAATGATTAGTATCTAGTGCTACTTCTACTTCGATAACAAAAAAGCTTCATAAGGAGCTGAAGTTCAGTCCCTCCGGAAGTTTTTTTTAAAAATCCACTATGTGCAAATACTAAAGAGCACCGGAGTTTCTCTTTTGGACAATTACCACTAGGCGTTAATCCGAACGCTGGATTGATGCAGGTAGTATTAAGTAAAGGATTAAGTAATTATTTGATTCAAATGGGATGACCCTGTCTTACCCGCAGAACTATGACTGGAGACTGCGACTTGAGTCCACTTGCCAGTTAGTAGTAGCTGAATAGTCAGCAGTCACAGTCAGCCAGTCAATTAGTTTGGTTTGAGCGCTGCTCAGTCACACCCGTCCTTTTCAATGCACTCAAAGGTCCATCCAATATTGAATGTTTATTTGCAATTTACAAGTCAAAGCTGGGATTATTAGAATATCGACTCTTATAACCTCTTCCTGCTGACTTTGCAAATATTTCGTGTGATAACGAAAGAAGAAAAAAAGATTTTTGAACAGGCGAAACCCAACTCGAACTCTCACTCTCACGTGAAAAGATGTGATAAGCAGAACGGAGGTTTATTTATCGTACAAGTTGGGCGACGACGACGAGTGACCCACAAATCTTTTTGCCACTGAAAGATGGGCTGAAATCAGCCCACCATAATTTAAATTTGCTTTGATTGGGATCAAGTTTTTTGGAAAAAAACGCGCACTTCACACTTGGGAAAGGCTTAAATTTAGAATTTCAATTTCAGGGCGCAATGCCTGCGCTCATTTGAAACGCAGTGCGCCAAACTTTACATGGAAACTTCAGATAAGTCATAATATTTCATGGAACGGGTTGACTGTTTGGAGGAAAACTGGCTTATGGAAAAAGCTCTTGAATTTCAGGGCCCAACGCGCGCGATGGTTGTAAGTGGCTAATAGACCCAGAGCGCAAAACACAAGGAACGAGAGGAAAATTGAAATACTTAAGGATTAGTGTTTATTATTTTTTCGGACAAACTCGAAGTTGGGATTGGGGAAAGCGTAAAGCGTAAATCTAGAATTTCAGAGAGATCCAGAGCGCCAAACTAGACATGCCTCCAAAATGCGTGGCGGCAAAAGAAATCGTTTGACCAAGGTTACACTCTCTAAGTTCCTCCGGAGAGGAAAGAATGAAAGAGGAAAGAACCAATTTAATGCTTGAAGTGGTGACATATACTCGCAGTAACTCAAGCATAGTAGGGGAACATAAACTGACCCGTGCTCATGACGATTGTTACCGACTAATCCACAACAGATAAATATCGCTTGTCAAATAATTCAGCAAGTTTCTTATGTGACAGAAGTCTCAGTAGTATGTAATACTGAAATTACTGAAATTACAATGTACTTATCTACCTCATGATGGTAATGCATACAGTAAACACTCAATACCGTCATACCCCATAATTTTCCTTGATATCAAACCGATAGATTAGAAAGCACTTGACGAGTGACGAGTGTGCTGTGCTGTACCC
>JAQFXZ010000450.1:0-19614 GCA_034694025.1 Ceratophysella scotica | reverse complement strand
CAGTTCTCGGCTTCTATTGATTTCAAAGTAGCTCCTTCTAGAACCAATTTACATACAACTCGTGCGCCTGCTTCCGGAAAAATCAGTAACGGACAGACAGACAGACAGACAGAAAGGGCAATCGCATAAGCCCTCGGCCTAGGAGGCCAGGTCTAATAAGCAGATCTGGGCCTCAGACTGAGGTACGACTGTTTGAGCAAATTTAGTCAAATTTTGGCAGAAATACTATGAGATATATGCAAATTCGTATGCTGAAAACTACGAAACATGCAAATATGCAGTAAAACGCTTAAATATGCAAAAATAAGCAAAATAAAACGGGATATTTCGGCACACTGACGTGGCCCGTGGATATCCAGTGCCACAGGTCCAGTGGCCTCCAGAAAAAATGCAAAAATATGCAAATCGGGCCTTATTAATAACTCTGACGCAGGTGAAATGTCGAGACACAGAGCATTAGATAACATTACTTCATTTATTTACTTGATAATAATAAGTCTCAGTAAAGATTCAAAAATATTGCATTTTTATCGACGGGTTGTTGACACGAACTTGAGTCAATCAGACAGTTTACGCCATACGAGGGTGCCTATTGTGGTTCCTAACTTCTAGGCTATTATTACGAGACTACTACAGACTCTCACTAGTACGCACTACGAATGTCCTGTACACACACACGTACTGATGGGATATACAACTAATCGATTGACTCTAAATATTAGCATTCCACTTTCATGCATCAAAGAATCATATAAATTTTTCTAACTCAAACATCATCAACCAAATGAATACATTTATCTTCTCCAAATCCAAAGGACGTGAGCCCAGCCGAAGGTCCAAGCTCACTGCTAAGTAATCCGGTAGAGCAGATGTTAGGAATGCAGCAAGGTACATGCCTTAATTAGGTTAAATACTATTAATTAGATTAAACAATCATCAATTAATGTAAATTAGAACCAAGTGGGGTATAGTTGCCTTCTTGTCCCGTTCTCGTCACAACAGCCTAACATCCACACAACTATGTTCGACACAACGTTTTACGAGCTTCTTAAGACTCTAAACCTAAGTTCTCATACTCGGTGCCCGAGTGACCCGTTCAGTCGTGAATAAATAAGCGATAACAAATACGCCAGATGATTACGTATAACGTTAATTCTAACTAACAGGGAGTTTGAAAACTACAGTGAACGGTCAATGCGGAGAAAATTCAGCGAATTAGGCCATGAGGTCATAGGCGCTCTCAACTTGGCCCATTTCCTAGCCGTTTACCATAGTTTTGAAACTGCCCTCTCCTTTATCATTCGTAGTCATCCTGAATTTCTACGGTACCCTAATTTGTAATTATGAAACGTCCCAGCTGAAGATATTGCTACATAACGTCTTTGAAAATGTTCAGTGAAGTGCACACTAACCTTTGGCACTTCCTGCTTCCGAAACTGGCTGGAGACAAACAAGAATTGATTGAACTGTACAGTTAACAGAGAAACTGACACTAAATACTTCATAAATCACAAGCGCTGGGAGTAATTTCAAGGGAAATGAATAGTTTTAATGCTTAGTGCCGGTAGTGAACAGTGTATGGTGAAGTAGATTGAACAGATGAAAATACTTGAAATTACTATGTAACTAACTTCTAAACTTTACAATTATTCCACATTCCAGCCTTTGCACACGGCGATTATTAAATAGAAATGAAAATTAATAACATGCCAAACTTAACACGACTCATTCTTAACGCTGAAGACGCTAATGGAATATTTGTCTTCTTTAAGGCTATTAGCTCAAACCAAAATCCATAATTACTTGGTTCAACTGAATAGTGTTTCTATTAGTTTTTTAAAAAAGTTTCAGGTTGACGCTAAACTCGAAGGTAGCTAAATACTTAGCCTGGATTACTTTTGATTTTGTTTCCCGTCATTCCCAGTTCTTTCAGCCTAAATGCAGGTCCAAGTACATATTATGGAACAGGTTGATATAGCCACGAATTGTATCCGCTCAATGCAGCCACTGAAAAATGCACATTTGGAAGCGTTTTGGCTTCGATGCTGTAGGCTAGGTTAGATTGTGACGAAAGCGCAGGATGGATTTTTTAGTGAATTCTAGTTAGGTTAGGTTTACGTTCGTGGAAACGCTGGGTGGTTACAATGGGTGGTTAAGGCCTGTTCCATAATCTTGACTTTAACCCTAATGCCCTGCCAACTTCCCCGTTCCTATTGACTATTCTCAGAATCAAAGTTCAAAAATGATAAATCAAAACAGCAGAGTTCACAGAACCTAATTTAGTGTTGATTGAGTGTGAGCTAAGCAGTAGATGGCTATTTTCAAGATACGTACAGCGGGAAGTTGTCAATCGACAAAGTAGAAAATATACCGAAAGGAAGAACTTCATTCAATTTTGATTCCGATTTCAATTACGATTTTCCTTCGCTCCTGTATTTTTTCTACTTTGACAATTCACATAATGTTTGTTTCTGGCCGAGCCATATCCGGTCCTACAAATTACGATCTAACGGTTGAGAGGACTTAAAACTACGATTCTTGACTAACTACTTAGGATCTATGTGGGACTTCATCTTGTTTATGGTACGAGTTCCACGTAGTTTGCAGGGTAGAGTCCCACTCGACCGCTCTTCCGTCCTTTACACCAACCCTGCTCGTCTTCATCCTCTAACTTCTCAAACGTTTCACCTGCAGTCAAGAAGGAAAATAAATTAGTGCAGATCCTTCACAAGCTTCATATGATTCTCACTTTTCTGTTCAATATGCGAATTACACATAATACAGTACGGCTTATAGACACGTTCGAAATAATGCATCGTAGTGCTTCCGTGCATATTTGCCGAAATACTTCTGAAATTCAAGGGCAAAGGCGAAGGTCCGAATACTGAATACAGAAGCTAGGGCAAATAGTTTCGCCTAATATTTGTCAAATATTCGCCCTACAAAATTCGCGATGGAACGAATAAACTGGACGAATTTAAGGTGAATATTCCACAAATTGACGACTATATTACATGAATGAATGTTCTTCAAACTAGCGAATAGCAGCCGAACTGTTTCTGCAGCTGAGCTGTTTTCAAAACTGGCAAATATTAAACAAAATTTAGGCGAATGTTCTGCAAATTGGCGAATATTAGGTGATGGTTCTCCAAACTAGCGACTATTAAGCGAATATCAGGTAAATATTCTCCAAGTATTCGAATATTAGGCGAATCTTCTCAAAATTGACGAATATTAAGCGAATGTTCCCCAAACTGGCGAATATCAGGTGAATATTTTCAAAACTGGCGAATATTAAGTGAATATTAGGCGAATATTCTCCAAGTCGGCATACTCATTTTCGTCCACTAAGTGAAATCAACAAGGACAAATATTCGCTATCAGGCAAATAATACTCGAAAAAGCACTATTCGTGGAACCTCCAGTATACTAACCTGCAGTGTAGAAATTATACAAGAATTAGCTCGAAGGAGGAATTACCTTGTCGGAAAGTGAGCTCATCATCTTCCGCACCCTCATAGTCATAAAGGGCTCGAACAGGAACACCGGGCTCACCACGATCAACAAGGGCTCCTTCACTGTTTGAACATTCGTCCCATTCCTCCTCTTCAAAGGGATTTCGGTCTTTTCTGCTCGACCAAAAGAAAAATTTGTGAATAGGCAACAAGATAATTACTTAAATATTTATCTTAATGAAATAATAGAGAGCTTCAGCAAAGTTTTGAAGTCTTACCCGGAACCATTGGGCTTAATTTCTTCCTCCTTCTTCGTTTTGGGTGCTCGGGGTTCACCACTCCCATTTGATTTGAACTTCATGGAAGTTCCCTTGGGTTCAGCCGGACCACCGCCCTGCATTGCAAGTCTGATTTTAATTCCAGAATTCTACTCAAAGAGACTCAACCCTCCTGCCCAACCATCATCCAGCGTCCCACTATTAATTAGTAGCTAATGCCATAAGCCCAGCTAGAAGCTCAATTACAAGACGGATGATGGTTCCTCAAACCCAATTTACGAGTCTACAACGAAATTGGAACTTTTAGTTTCGAGTCGGAAAAATAAGTGTATTAGTCCGTGTTGAAAGGAAATAAAAAAGCGAAAAATGTAATTACAATACAACGAGCAGGAGGACTAGGGAAAATATTAAGCCAAATCTCCAACTTCGAAAATTACGCTTGTTTTAAATCGTGTTTAATTTTACATGAATCGGAAACAAAGACAAAAGCCCACATTCGACGACAGGCACAGTTTCAAATTATTTCATATACAGTATTGTTCGAGTATCAGCAAAACACAATGTTACTATTGTGACCACGCGGCTCTCAATCTACGAGGGTTGTTTCCAAAGTTTTTACCGATGTTGAAAAAGCTGTAAAACGGACAAAAATGAATGAATTCAGTTGAAGTTTTCACAACACTTAAAAAGATACATGAATTACATTTTAGCAAAAATTGGCTAAGGATGTCCATAATTACATTTTCTATCACATTTTACTCGATTTCGTTCAGGCCATTAATATTTGTTTCTTTTTTTCCTTAATATTTCTTGGTAATATATTTTTTGAATTATAGTAATCGTCAGATCATATACGACCATGCTTAAATTATAAGTTGAAGGCCAATAATTTCTTTCACAGGTGTTTCTATAGTGTCAGAAAAATGGGTTTTGAGTGATTTGCAAAATAAATTGCATCGTCCGTACTACTTAATGAAGTCTCTTGAAAGTTTTACAAAAAGGCGTGTTAGTCATCCTGACTCAATCTTCGTAACTTTTGGCAAAAAATATACAGAGGCAAACAGTTTGGAATTTGACGTTTTTATGAAAAAATAACCCAAGTTCGACTAGAATTTTACCAAAAACTGTCTTCCTGGATATTTTGATTCAATTTATCGTTGCAATGAACATGGTTAGGTTATTTTATTACTTTACATGTGGTGAAAGTTTCGTCCCAATCCCAATTCATTCATTACTGTTTCTGTCTGTTTCACAGCTTTTCCAAAATTGGTAAAGAAATTTGAAACAGCCCTCGTCCAATAATATTCAGCGTGACGTGACATCGACGCAACAAGTTGACCTTTGGCCTTGGGTTTGCGCGCTTTTGTCAACCAAGGTCCCAGGTCCAAAACTGCTAGCGTATGCTTGACCTCGAATACAAGGTTCCAGGTCCAAAACGGCTACGCTGATGCTTCAAGTTACAAATATCGGGACTCAAGACAAATTAAAACAATCCGCGTTTCACTAGCTAAATGCGAATTTCTCAATGTAATTAAATCAACACTGAAGATTTCGATTTGCCGTTGCGAATCTATGACAGTTCCAACTTCCGACACGAGACTAAATAGTGCAAAAAGAGAAGCATGAATTACAGACTACACTACACCAAAAAGCAAGACGATAGATGAGAGATAGTCAGATTGAGATGAACATGCACTACAACCACTAGAAGCCTTTTGGAACAACATTCTAGAAAAGATGGATGACGACGGTAGAGAAAAGTGAGCAGAAGAGTAGAATAAAAAGTGTTCTTTGGCAATTGTTGCTGCGAAACAAAGGTCTTACGGGTGGATAGTCCTCTGAAACTGATTTTTGCGTCAAGAGAGTAATTCCTCCAGTTGGAACACTTTCCCTTACTCTGGCTCTTGTAATATCTCTAAACTCTTCTGAGTATTCCTTGAGTTGGACCCAAAGGAAAAACAAAAAAAAAATACCCAAAAAAAGATAAGCCCAAATGTGATCATAGCTAAAGAGACACGAATATTACATTCACAAATTAGAACAGTCATTCCAAATCAATATTATTACTCAATCGCTCAATTTCTCAGTTATCTAAGCATTCCATGCAAATAGTCGCACATGCAGAAAACTGTTCGCAGTAAAGAGTTCTTTTCTCTTAAAAAAATTGGAAAGCATGCATGCACTGTTGAATAATTCATGGATCAGCGGCATGCACCATGCAGGTTTCGTTGTCAGAAATCTTGAACATAAGCGAACAGGATAAAGATTGTGATTCTGTTAGTGGAACGTCATTAGAAAGATATTTTCGAATCCTGCTAGAAATTAGAAACATTTCAATTGTAGTTCACAAATATTAACAGCGACAGAATTTAACCATTCGCGTGCACATTCCGTGGAACCCACGTGCATGTGCAACTTTGGCAAATTAACAACATGGAAGAAATTAGTGGCATGCCCTGACTTAAAAATCTTTAAGCGCCAATTACTTGGAGTTGTGGAAGATAAACCCAAAGGCATTCAAAGCAATTGCACGGAAGATTATTTGAATATTGCCGTGCAACTACTGCGCTGGCATGGCACGAAATAGAGCATCTGACGTCCTGGCGCTTTTTTAGTATTGTTAAAATGGACATGGCTCCTAACTAGTCAACATTGTTAATATTTGAATGACCACTGCTATATCATTTTGTCAATACAAACCTCGAATGTGGGCCAGTTCATTGCCATATTCACTCCATGATTGTTCGACCACCACTTCAAGTCCTTCAGATGATCCGCATTATTGATTGTGTGATGGAATTCTTCGTAGATTTGAGGTAAGCTGCGTGAAACCAGAAATCCAGACTTATTAGACAGACCGGCCTCAAGTACTTTTATTTTTCAAAGTAGAAATTAAGAATAACCGCCCACCGTCGCCTCTCCTGGGGAAGGCGAGGAGCTTACCTGGGTTTCTCTGATATATTGATACACTTATGAATTGCAAACATGGCATCCTTGAAAAAAGTCAATCTCTTTGCCTCCATTTCTTGGCACTTGTCAAAAACCTCTCGCATATCCTCAATATACTTGGGATTGTACTGAGTAATTTCCGCTAGAGCCGCTTCATACTTTTCTCGACCTCTTTGAACTTCTTCTTTACTTTTTGCCACACGGTCTTGCATTTTCTTCAGCTGCTCACAAAAGGGAAAACAAGAAAATCATTAGTTCTTGAACATTATTTTATCAAAAACAAACTCCCAATGGCCCCAATAAAAAATAATAACGTGCTGTTGGTTTTTCAGTTAGATCAGTGCGGAATTCTGTATTAATTGGATTTGAGACCCCGATTGTATCTTTTAAAATACGTTCAAGTTCAAAATAAAATCATTCCATGCCATTTTTTATTTTGTCATCCAAATGCAATGCACAGAACACAGCAAAATGGATCCATTCCAGTTGCTGCTGATTTCAATGTCAACAACCTTCGAGTTGCACAGTATTCCGCACCGTCATAAGTAACCAAAAGACAATGAACATAAACGCACGTAGGTTGCAATCAAGACAGGACAAAGAATACAAGGTTACGGTCATTTCGGGTCACACTCATATGGACTGGGTCTCAACAAAAAAGATCACATATCATTCATAAGTACTAAAATGAAAATGATAGCGGACTCATTTTAAGAGTTCCAAACAGATTTTGAAGCTCTACAAAAGTTTCATTTTAGCTCCTATGTCGTACCTCGTTCACAAAAGCTCGTAGGACTTAGGACTACCAATTAAATTGACATGCTCTCGGAACAAACGGTTTACAGTCTCCAGAGTAGTAGTTACTGGAGTGGACTGAACACTAGAGGTAAGTATGCAATATGCAATGTAGTCAACATGGAACAAACTTGGAGTCAAGCACACAGAGAGAGTAGCACGTAATTAGATTGATGAATCAAATTGAAAATTATGAAGAGAAGAGCTCACATTGGTTGAATTCCCCGACTTCTCCAACAATCCATCACAATCCACAGAAAAATAATTAGTCAAAATTAGAAAACAGAAGATCTCAAGGAACAATACGTAAGAAGTAGGCACAATGAACATAATAATTAATTATATGCACAGGTTCAAGGTTCACGTCGGATAAATTGCATGAGGCTAACCTGCGTAGCATTATAGTGATACTTTCAGCGAATTGTGCGTTGGCCAATTCCGTTAGGAGCACAATTTACAAATCATGTATCACGTGCATGCATGCCGTTAATACCACCACGAACACATTGAGCAGTCATTGGTTAGTTTCGAGCGAAGATCGAAGATCAGATTTTGGAAAACAAAAACACGACAGTTACAATAAATTGAAGCAAAATTGTAAGACAACCGACACAAACTCGTAATTTTTATTAAACTGTCGCCGTTGCTTGGGCTATTCCCTTCTCCATATCAATGTAGGCTTTGCTTTCGCTTTTTTTAAAATTGAAAATATATTTAAATCGGTAAAAAAAAGTCTCTAAATATTCGAAAGCTCCTTCAGATTGGTTTTTTCTTCACTAAGGTCAGCTCTTTGATTCAGGCTTACGGCTGCACCAAGACTAGGTAAATCCATGGGTCGCAACTTAGAATCTATGGGTCGCAAGTCGAACATAGGTGGCAGCACAACCCAGGTTAGTGAAGCAGTACGACCCATTGCAACTTGCGACCCAAACCTAGTACAAAAAAGTTCGACCCCTGAAAAACTCAGGAACCATCTTCCTCGCCCTAGGCTACACAAGTTTTATAAAATGGGCTATTTATTAACCATGTATTTTCAAATACAAATCAAAATCCACTTTAAGGAGGGTATTATAAATCAATCGTTCCCGGCTCAAAAGTATCTGCCATCACGAAATGGGCAATGAGAACAGGGAAGAATAAGGTCACCTCCATCTCAACATTTTACTGATAGCAACATACTTCCAGAACGATCAAATGTGAAATGAAATTCAATAACCTAACCATAAGCCTAAATACTCGAATGGCGAATGGCATGATTAAGAGACTTCCTGTCGAGCCAAAAGCTCACACTCCATCACTCATAATTACCCAAGCTCATATCCTATTGTGTACAGTGCGTTGGACACGCTCGTTAATCTGTGCTCATCTGCGGCAAAGAGCCTCGAGTTTTGGCTATTTAAACTGAATTCACTCACCGTCCTCAAATCCTCATTTGTCATCCCATCTCACTCTGCTAACTAGACAATCCTAATTGAATTTTGCGAAAGGATGACCAGGACCCAGGACAAAAGGAACAAAAGAAGAAAACAGGATTTGGTTCCCAGGGCACAACATGAAATTGGACATACTCAGCTGGGTCCATATTCAGAGAAAATGAAACTCATAACAATTAAACTGCGGGCATTCTTTGTGTACGACTACTAGCACCGTTACTAAATCTAATTGTTGTTTAACTTAAATACTGGGTTTCATATTGTTATGCTAGCTTACTTCTAATGTTAAATGCTTAATACTACCGTGTCGCCATTCAAGGCGTTGCTGCTCAGAAGTTGCATTCTCCTAGAACCTGTTCCTGTCGCAACGGACAAACAAGATGAGGCTGGACAGCAGTTGACATTGCACTTGATGTGTCAATTCGAAAATGTGCTCAACACTTTGCGCCAAGCTCTGTGCAATATTTTCAAGTGAAAGGTTGTAGTCCTACTCACCAAATTAAGCTCCAAAACTGAGTTTAACCAAGATAGCCATATACGAATAATTGCACTTGAGCAATTACAAACTTCGCCCAAGATGATATAATTGAAGTTGTCATTTCCAAACTTCAACTAGCTAGCCCATATCCTTTCTCGCTCTAATTCTTGAGTAAATTGTCCTCTCGGTCTCGGACCCTTCTCAAACTCGCCATGCAACATTTGTGGAAATTGAGAGTAATACTTGTTTCTACTTTTTTCCTAAGTGCTTAATTTGATTACGATTTACGAGCAGACTTGTAGCAAGAAGCTTGTTAGGCATGTAATAAAACCAAAATATAGTCAGACTTTCTACGTTTGAATAAAAAATAGTCAGATGAAAGATGAACTTTAGTGAAAGAATTGAAGGAGAGAGTTGAACATGTAGGGAGTTGGATTGGAAAGCAAACCAATTTGTATCAACCCGCGCTTGACATCTTCGCATTAAAATATTTAAAGACACAGGATTTGGTTGTGATCTTTCAGAACCTAAAATTATCTAACACCTTGATATATGAAACTCTAATTTGTGTGCCGTAACTTTTCGAAAACTCACAAAAATAAATACTGTCAGTCTGAGCAATCTGCCTCAAGGCATAGTTTTTGCATTTTTAGACATTATCTCTTCAGATTTGGAATTCTGTCCGATTTTAGGCAGTCCGGATCAGAAAGGCAATTCAGCTCCCTCTGCATAGCGCTGCTCACTGCCACAGAAGGAGCGACCTTGAAGTTTACCTTGGGTCCTGCCTCTGACCTTACATGACTGACCTTTATCAAAGTAATTGATTTACGAGCCAAGACATTACCTGATCTGGAGACATGGAGGAGTCACTGGTTGCATTTTTTTCTTGATTCAGAGCCGACTTCTCGTTCTTACATGCATTGTGGTAGTCCGCCCTCGTCTTGTTAACTTTGGTTAGAATCTTGGCCCAGGGTTTTTGAGCCTTTTTGAACAAATCCTCAATTTCCTTCTTCTCCTTCAAATGCATCACGTTCTGCAAGAAAGTAAGACAAGGAAATTCGATTAGCTTCATCAAAAAATTCTACATTTTTCTGAACATCGTCGTTCTTGCTTGTTGGTATACACAACACAAAAGTCATGGTTCACAGTTCTTTTTACGGTTCAGAACATCAGGATTGCACAGTATTATTGCACACCAGATATGACGGAACTGAATCATGACCAATTCGTAAACGATGTAACAGATTCTCCTTTTATGTTTGGCTAGAAACTATGAAGCTCACTCTCAACATGTCATCGAATCGGGATTATGAATCAGCACAAAGAACGAATGTAGAAGCTGCATTATGCAACATATACGAATTATTACTGAGATCTGTGACAGATTTAAGGTCCATCTGTATATTCCATCACACCATCTTGTTTTAGGTTTATGCGCTCAAGAGCTACTTGCACCTTCGTTGTACTATGTACTGTAAGGTAATATGAAATAGCGTGTAGGCTCACTTGGGTTTGGTGAGGAAAAGAAGTAAGTAACTGTCGCGCCATAGCTCAGATGAGAGCGGCTGTCCGGCAAACAGCGCAGCGGTTCCAGGTTCGAATCCTGGTGGCAAATTGGCAGACTTACTTTTTTTCCTTACAGTACGTACACTAATATGTTTAACGCGTTGTCATAGGTCAAGTACTCCTTAAATTAGTGTTTCATTTCGAAGTTTACAGCTTATTCTACAGATGACAAGAGAAACGTTTCAGAATTCAATTGCCAGCATTTAATCCCCTATATTCTGTCACCCGTTAAAATATTTTTAAGATTATCAACTTTAAAGGATGATGACCGATGACCGCTTTTTCGCTAATTCCTAGTCCTATGTTGCTTGTCATGATATCAACGCTGAATGCTCATGTTCAGAGATTATGGCATGGCAAATTATTACTTACTGTTTACCCTCATTACTCTACTCTTAAATTGTTCATCTGTCTCAAGCTTGAGCTATTTCTCTGAAGTGCGAAACTCCGTTTCCTCATTATGTAACATAAAAATATTGTTGTTGTTTTTGAGTAGGTATGCAGGAATACGGCAGTACAGTTCAGCTAGACAACAATACATTTGTCATATGCATAAAACCCGTTCTCATGCCTCATATGTATTTCCCACGTTCGAATGAAAGGAGAAGATATAAATCGATAGCACGAGGAAAAAACGCACATCAGCAGGTAACGTATTGTGTGGAAATATCAGAACGAAGAGGTACACCACACGTACAATGGTACACTGCTGATTGACTGACACGCCCGACCGACTACCTAATCCAAAATCCACGAATAACAATACTCGATAAGCCAATCGAAAAACAAAATTCTGTAAGTGGAAAAGGATCCAAATATTCGCACTTCGCACGTCAAAAAAAAATCTGATTTAAATATCAAACTAAAAGTTCATTCTAATTTTTTTTTCTAAATATGTGATTTAATTCCAACCCTTGAAATGAACAATGACCACGATGCCATGGAGCTCCGTTCGACATAAGCAATGTTCCGTGTTCCATGTAATCGTTGAATGAATGGAGTGAGAAAGGGGTCGAAAGACCCAGGGCTTAACTAACATATTGTTTCTTGCAGAAGATGAAGATAGTAGCGTGAATACTAATGATAATGAGCACCAAGCAGCTGACAATCCGCATTCCGTTCTGCTTACGGTCAGAAAATTAGGTATGAATGTCTCTTGGGTTGATCCACTACATACTACAGATCATTACACTTTCCACCTGCCCGTAATTACGTTCAAAAGTACATCTCATCTTCCTTCTTATGCTAATAAACTAAACCCAGGTATGCAAACTGTCTAAATAAGCATTTCAAATTGATTTGACTTGGTTTCGCGTACCACCTGCCTATACATTCACGACGTTCTGAACAGAGAACAGTCGGTTGTCGGTTTCCTCCGAATATTCCATAGCCACAGTGTGACGTGTGACTGACTGTGGTATGCGGGTGAAAAGGTAGCGATTGGTGATAGTGACAGACATGCAAGTGGACGGCTATTAATAAAACTAATCGATACGCACCTTCATCCAAACCCGAAACCAGTTCTGCACTTTGGAACCTGATACCGAATCTACATTTTAAAAGACAGGGGCTTCTATCAATATAATTTTTGTTCCGACATCAAAGAAAAACGGATTATGACTGGATGATCCGGTTTAGTTTTGACGGTCGGTAGATTAGATACAGCGGCACTTACGTAAACGCGATGGTAACCAAAAATTCCTAATATATGTATTGTATATTATGTATCTTATACTCTGAAACAAATTAGCGTCTAATTAGTACGTATTGGGTTTAAATCATTTTTAAATTGTAATTGAAAGGACACATCTAGGTACTTACATACTTTCGAAATTCGAAATGTGTAATTTAACATGTTATGAAGCGCTAATTTTTAGACAGGTGCGATTTCAGCTAATTCTGAAGGTAATTTCTCCAGTCCTTAAAATGTTTGACTTCGTCAAACTGCCAACTTTGTTGCGAGCCGCTCTGTACTTGGATCAAACGACTCCGACCTTGTTTGCCTACATATCTGACATGCCAAAAGACTTGTGGGCTGGGATTAAAAGGGAGAAGAGTCAGACAGTAGAGGACAAGGAAGGTTTTAATTGAATCTTGAATTACAATTCACTAAAAATGAGAAGTGAACCAGAATTGGACACAAGGCGTCGTTTGTATGATCTACAAAAGGTTCCACGACGTTCGTGTCCTCAGCCTAATTACTTCATACAACTTGAACAACTGCTCCACACAGGAAATGCTGACGAAGAGTCTGAGAAGGGGAAGGGAAACTGAGGACGAGTCCAAAATTCAGGTTCTGAGGTTCTTATTGGCGAAAGTGAGGGAGGACGAAATGAAATTAAATTCAATGAGTCAGAATCAGAAAGGCTTGAGTTTATCAGGAGCATTGGTTGATACATAATTCTGCTGAGTCGGCACAAAAATAATAACGCATGATAAAAATAATGTGACAGGAAAGGCAGGCAGTAATCCAAAAGGTTAAACGTTAAATCATTTTCTTTTGTGTAAAACGAAATGTTTAATGTCGAGGCTGCCTTATGTGGAAAATTCGTCTATTATTGAACGTGGGACCATAAATGTCACGTTTAATAAATACTAATGTCTGATCTGATGTCTGAATTTGAATCATGAATCCTCTGAATGCATGATGTAGACATGCATTGTTCTCGCTGTGTGTGGGTGGATTGGATTCTACCTATTGATTTCCTTCAGCCGAATCTCAGGAACTAAACTGGGGCACATGTTATTCCAGAGAGAGTGATTAGGTCTTATGTATGAAGTACGAGTACGACTATGAACTATGACTACGACAGTCTTCAGACATTTCGTAACCTCAAACGGAATTCAGCAATAAAATTAGGCGTTAGCAATAAGAAATAAAAAAAGTGCAGTTTTTCAATATTATATTATGAATTTAATTGGAATTTTTAAAGCTACCAATTCAAATTACTGGAATCCAATCAAATTTAAATTAATTAAAATTAGAGGCCCATTCCCATGTAATGCTGGATATACGAAGTACAAATATACTTGTGCCAAACCAAGAACCAAGGAAGGGAGATTCGATTGACACGCCTCGTATTGATCAAACAAATATAATTTGGTGTGGTCTACTTTTCATTTTTATGTTCCGTAATGTTGACGAGTCGAAAAATCCCGGAAAGCCTATCTTAAGCTTACGTGACAATTGAAACTGACGAAGGACAATTTTGAGTTTAGAATGTTTAAAATCACAAATTACGAGGAAATGCTGATTACAAAGTGATATAATTTGAATGATATTTATTTATAAAAAAAACAAAAAGTCCAGAGCACATATCATAGCAAAGAATCATGAAGCTGATTAAAATCCGTATATAGCTACTGTAAAATAAAAAATAGTTTTGTGCTTCCAGCAAAAAGCGCGATAGCAGAAAGTGCGATACACAAAACCGGTGACAGCAAAAAGTGCGCGACAGTTGGTAAACCTAAACCTAACCTAATTCGTGTCGCGCCTTTTGCAGACACGCATTTAATTTTGCGCGCTCTTTTTTGCCTGAGTCTGATACGAAAAACAACCGCCGGCTTTTATTTTATTATGTTTATTTTAATTTAATGCACAACCTCAAACCTCAGCCGGATTCCTTTACCCTCATCATCAATTTTTAGTTGATGTGTTTCGCTGATATTTCATACAAAGACCAGATACAGGATACTATGGTTGCCAAAATCATGAATCTGCATAGGAATTTTATGAAAGCAGTTTTGAGCTTTAGTGATTCAGTTTTTTGACTAGCCACAGAAAGCGGTGAGTCAACCTAGGCTGACATACAGTACACATACTGTATATCTTTGCAGATCTTGAATTAAATAGGAAGAGAAGATGCTTACTTTGTGATAATTTTCTTTCTGCCAATTCCGGATGTCTCCCACCACATCGTTCTGCAGATCATTCTTCACCTGCGTATGAACTTCACATATTCGATCCGCCTCGACGAGCACACCTTTGCAAGCTGCTTCCGTTGTACCATACTCCGGACCTTTCTCTATTGCCTCTGCCCATTTCTTGGACCATGTCTTCAAACTTCGGGCGTACAATTTCTCAATTTCAGCTCTTTCTTGAACTAGAGCGATGAGGTCATTGCAGAGTTTGTAACCATCTTCAATTCTCTTCGTTGTTCTGGAAATATAGAAATTCATATTCAATTTTTAAATCCAATCAAAATTACATCAAGATTTCGGCATAGTTTCATGAAAGCACATGCGCTCCATATTTGAACTTCAACACGCCTAGGTTACATTTCCCAACATGACATTCGAATTCCCTAATCCGGCAACGTATTTCCAAACTAATTTTGATATAGCCGACCATTGCGTGTCTTTCCCAATCCAATTTGTTTAAATAAATGCAGATATTTATGCACTAAGCAGCTGTGAAACGGATTTCATTCATTCTTTGCCAACGCATTCGTAACTGATCTTTAACATTATTTCATAACATGAGCACAACTCCCTAATTGGAACCTCTTCTTCCATGTACGGATAGTACAAGTTTATTGCACACTTACTCCGTCCACGTCACGCAGTACTTTACGTACTAATAATGAATTTTATGTCCTATTATTACCCAGCAAATGCCAAATGGCTCAGGCGTACCTCAAGGTTACATATTGCATGTTTTTCCATTTTTAAATAAATTACATTACGAATCATTCTGCTCTTCTGCCATACTCTCATTGACATTAACAGGCACGTTCTCATAATGCTCATGCATTATTATTTTTGCCCGAACTGAACCTAAACCTGCTCGCCTCTTCAAATTCCCATGCTTTTTACAGTATTTTACAAGATGAGAACAAGCCTAGCATGCTTGCCTCTAAATTCACTTTCCTACGTAGAACCAGAGCTGAGGCTTATTTTGAGCGCATGAGCTCAGCGTTAATCTTAATGGACGTTGGAAGCATTAAATCCCGATTTTCGAAAAACTATTCCTTAAAAATTGCACTAATTCGAGGATCGCGAATTTTTTAAATATTAAAAAAATATTCATGTAATTTAGCGAACGCATGATACAACTTAGCTTGCAGGAGGCTGGTCAAATATCAAATTCACACCAAAAAGCGCTTATTTTGTCAAAAAATGAGCATAAAATTTGGGATTGAATTTTTAGCAAATGAATTCAAATGTCGGCTTACCTTTTATAATTCCCTGGTTCCCAAAACGAGTCACTCGAGGCAATTAGCATTCCGTCTTCACTGTGATGAGACATGCTGTCAAATACCTTCATTTTCATTCAAACAAAACAATAATGAATTAACTCACTTTGAAATGAAACAAAATTTTAAAGTAAGGTGGATTGGACACTAGTGGACGAATGTCTAAATAAATCCGACAAGACCAAAGGCTGAGACGCAACTGGGGCCTACGCTCTTGGAAATTCTTCAACAACGTAACTGCTTGACTGTTACATGTAACGAGATCAGATAGGAGATGAGGAAAAATAAAATAATTTAGCCGCTAACCATCTCAGTAGCAGGAACGTAGATGTGAATGTAATCGTAATCCCAACTAACGTCAACTTTTTTGCACACCCGTACTCCCGTCAGTCCCAATCCCAATTCAAAGGCTAACTCGAGTCTGAGTCCAATTACTGACTAGGCAAGGCAGTAGCAAGAGTTTCAAGATCCATTTCCACATTCATTCAACAAAACTTTCCCACAGTACTCTCCCTCAAGTCTCGTAAACTAACCTGAGAGGCCAGGCCGCCTTCACACATTCAATTCCGAATGCCGCATTATTTCAAGGAGCAAGGTTCGAATTTTAGGATTTAAATTATGACGTTTTCAATCGCTAAAGATATTCAGTCATATGTTCAGGTCTAGGCATATTCCTGCAGTCGTGGTTGAAATTACATGAATTATTAACATCTAAAAGAAGCTTAATTTAGATAAATTGCAGTTTGATTTTGTTTAAACTTCAAATTGCACGCCTAATTCTGTATTAAATATACACTAGAGGTGGCCCACTTGTCATTGACGTTTTGACGTTACTAATGTCGCGAATAGTGCTTTTTCGGTATTTCCCTAGTAGCGAATTTTCGCCCTTGTAACCTCCGCCCTGTAGAGCAAATATATTCGCATGCAAAATATTTCTTGCAGTATTCGCCAAGTAGCGATTATTCGCCATTGTATCCTTCGCGAAGTGGGCAAAAAGTGGTCAGATCAGAAGAGCAAATATTCGCTGATTGGATAATATTCGCCTAATATTAGCCAATTTGAAGAGCATTCGAACAATATTCATAGATTTTATCGGCTTGAACACGAATTTTTTAAGAAGAACATTAGGCAAATATTAGGCGAACATATTCGCCGTAGAATTTTAGCAATTTTTGTTCTAATATTCCCGGAAATCTAACGGTGACGAATTCAAAACGTTCCGGATAAGTCCTCCATTTTCTCGAAAATTGTACATTAAAATTTGGAATTAAAAAAAAAACACTTAACATCAAAACCAATTACAAATTACGACGAAATTCTCAGTAATTTGAATCAAGGAAAATGCATTTTGCCCTACCTTCATGTCGACATTTTCTTTTTAAATTACTAAGTATGTAAAAAAAACAAAAATCTGATTCTGGCTAACCAAAACAGAGATGCCTGGATTAGTTAATAGAATAATTTAAGATTAACCAATAAATTAATTATTTTCGCATAAACAAGAAATGACGGGCGGTTTAGGTTCGAACGGGTTAAATAAAAAAATTCTCCGCTCCCCAACCCTTGACCCTGATTCTCTGGGCATCATGAGGATCAGCAGGAGGAAAATGGAATTGAATTTGTTTAATTATTGAAATCTACAGCCTACAATACAACCTACACTATACTCATCGATTGCATCACATCATCCTAATGAAGTCACACACAGTTCTCCCATTATTCTCGTATGCTGTATCTTATCAGAGAGGAACACACACACCAAACATTCCACAATTTGATACCTGGCTTAGGATTGAGCTTATGAACTACTGAAGCATCATCAAGGTGAAACCATATCCATGAAACTAAAAAACGTGTATTTCTCTTAATGTAAACGTAAAAACTAACCCAGAACTGCACCCAACTACAGTTATCCGTGTATCTGTGTGAATTCTGTTTAGTAATCTGACATGGTTTCATAACTACGTCAAGCTAAGGGGAAGATTCCTCAAATTCCGCACACAGTACACGTAGTATGGGTATCTCCCCTTCTGTCGCCATCATCCATCATCCTATTATTATATTATGGATTCCGACTTCATCAAACCGTCAAAATCAATTTGTTTTAACGAATAGCATGTCAGATAAGCGGAAAGTAGATGTGCCTGCCCAAGGATTTATTACTGTTTACTGTCAAGTCAACAAACTTCTACGCCTCACACGTCATTCACCATCCACTATGTTTATGCCATGCTATGCTAGATGAGAATTTGGAATGATTTATTACTTATTACTTATTTTACTTATACTATTTTGTATTTTCCCCACTTTTAATATAATTTTCACAAATTAAATTGTTCGATTCTAGTGCCTGTTTTATCTTTTTGTCCGACGTCTTGATTTTTAACACTCGCTTAACTTAATTCTAATGATTATTTTTACTTTAATGTACTATAGTATGACTTTTTAAATTCTCATTTTTAAAGTAAATGCATATTCTGTCTTATTTTAGGACTACCTTTTCCATCGACAAGAGGTTTTTCGTACATCAACCTGAATTTAACGAACCCGACACAGAAGAATTCAAATTTTATTTGGCTGATCTTAAGCCTATGTTAGATTCACTTTAAATTCTGAACAAAAATTGTACTACTGTATATGACCAAGCTGGCGCTAAACCCTGCCCCACTTGATCTTAGGCATTAAGTTTATCGCGTAGAAACCTAGCCACAAGAGGCCCAGGTCAGTAATTTCTCTCGTTTTACCTTCGAAAGCATACTGAATGCCCTGCTACGCCAAAATATTGAAATATTAACTACCAGAATACCGTTCATTCGAATTGGATTCACAGCAGCAGCACCTAACTACCAATATTTATGACTCAGAACCTGAAAAGAGAGCCAGTATATCTAATCGAAACGACATTCCAGAGATTAGGATGAAGTGAAACAAGACTCATTTTTGGTGAAATTACATTTCACAGGTTTGCTCACAGCCTTTTAATTACGTTCAGATTCAGAGTCCTCAACAAGCTTGGGCTTTTTAAGTTCAATAGAAAATAGAAACCCCTTTTCAGGATCAGAAACACCGAAAATGCTCTAGAAGTCGGGATTCGTCTGCACTTGCACTACTGCAATGAAATATTTTCGTAGAATATGAGAAAAATGAAGGTATCATAATGTGAACCGGTAATGAGGCAACCAGAACGCCGCAACGGCGCTGCGATCGGCATGCGACAATGTCTCGTGCAACTGTGTGGGGTGGATTTTTTTGGAGTTACATAGATTGCCCAAGTTGAGAGCCGACCCGAACCAGCACGTGTGGGAATGGGACGACGCTCTCTCGCAAAATGTTAATTTCATACTTCAAGAGAATTTTCTAAAAAACATTTAATTATGCGATATTACGTAGAATTTAACGCAGATTTCGAATATGCTAACTAGAATTTTCTAGGTTCCTCCGTTTAGCGACAATCGAGGAGTGAAC
>JAQFXZ010000449.1:0-19627 GCA_034694025.1 Ceratophysella scotica | reverse complement strand
CCTTTGTGGTGTAGGCAGACTGCAGGGTACCTTCAAAAATTGGTACGAATCAGCACACCTGTAACCTGAGCTTATGAATATATGCAAATCTGCATTTGTACGAGTACCAACCTACGTTAAACACAAGGACATAAAGTTTCAGATGAAGTATGCTGGGGCAATGGCAACCCGTAGAAATCAATGCTTTAATTTTGATCTTAATCCCAATTTTTAAATAAAAAGTAGATACGTTAATCTTCAATCATTTTGATAAACACCTACACTCGGCGTCGGTACTCGAAACACGATCCAGTTTATTCAAACTTTTGGCTATTAAATGAGGTTCTACTCGTACTATGAGCATTTCAAATTTATCAAGCTGATCAAGCATCATTTTTGAGATTTTGTCAATCTATTACAAAAGGTAGAACTACGGTAAAATGGGTGAGATATTCCGGGCAGCAGCGGCACTTTGCCAAAATAAAATTAAAATGATCACACTATCAGTGTTCCAAAACTACCGCTGCTGTTGCTGATACGATCATTCCTCCATGTCATCGTAAATTACATTTTTGTAATTTATTTTCAAAAATCTCAGGAATGGTCATTCATCAGTTTTTAAAATATTAACAATTCATGGGTTCCTTTTTTCGGTCATACGGTTTTTCAATTAATCGAAATTACGAGATTCTGAATCACCTCTTTATGGGGTTTTTTTTTTTTCAAAAGTAGCCACTATTGTGGCTAATGTCCAACATTACACTCCATTGTGAGATGAACGTGAATTCTTACAGTGAAACCGAGATTTCTAATTACAAATAGCGAAACATGACGAATATAAAATTCATTGCACAATTTATTCTCACAATATATTCCGAGCTTTGAGTTTTAGCCCAAAATTTGTCCGTTTCAAGTTTATTATTCACAATTAAATTATTAATTAAAGAAAATACAGCTGGCATAATCTGTTGCAGGTAAAATTCCAGCGAAGCCAGAACGGTTTTGCATCTGCATCCTCTAGAAATAGGTACCTACATTTCTAAAAAGATTTTTAGCAACATTTTAAAAATTCGCCGATCCAAATTCTAAATTCAAGGTTATGCAAGTACGGTAATTCTTCAAAATGAAAATCTAAGAGCCTGACATGAACAACCAAGCCAATCATAGGGTTTTCGTTTCGTCATATCAATCTTTCTTTGAAGTTTTGATTTGTTTCGAGCACAAAATTGAAAGCGTAAGCAAAGCTCGAGGCATTTGTATTGACTGTCTTCTCCATTATTTCCATCCGAGCCCGATCATCATTCCGACACATATTCCAATTTCGTTGAAATCCTTTCATTTCCTTAACAAGCTTGCCTATTGAGTATTACATATTAAGAGAAGACCGACGTGGAAGACGGAGACTGAGCTGATCTGGGTAAATAGGGCTGAGCCGAGCTGGAGCATAATAGGGTCTCTGTGCAAGATTAGTGCCAAGAGGGTTGGAGAAGGCTTAAGAAAATGTGTCAGACGGGCGTCTTTGTTGATGCTTGGTCGAGTGGTCACCCGGCTCAGCCCCGTCTAATCCCACTCAAAAAGGCCGCCAGGTTCGAAGACAAGCCTTCCTATTCATAACGATTAAGACGACGGGCCTGGGCTCTAATGACACAAAGTAACCAATACCACGCGTGAGTCCGCACAAACGTAATTGAGACCAAACCAAAGGACTCAGGCGTCTCCGCCACTTCCTTCCTCTCTCTGCCCTTCGTTTTTGCAATAACGAGGACTTGAACAAACTTTGCGGAGCGGGCTCCTTTGAGTCCACCCAACTTCCTTTCCTCCCGCCTCATTACCAATTACCACAAAGACAAGTCTCAGGATTTATGAACCACTTATTAGTAACCATACGTCGCCAAGGTTACACTTTTTGGTTGGACCAGTTATCTCCTCATTCTTATTTTAGGGTTCCATTGCAATATGTACCAAAGTTTAATTTTTACATGCTTTAGTTCTTATTCTCGGAATATTTTAAAATTCTATAGAAATATTTGTCATTCTGAATCCCTAAATTTCTAGACGCAAACCTGTCTTTATTTTGACGCAAATTGAATGTCCTTAAAATCTAGACAAGCGCTTCAGATTTTTCCTAATTTAATTAAATGTCGTATAATTTTGAAATATTTGATTGGTTCGTTCGTACTTCTGAATAAAAAAAATTGTTTGGTAAATACGTGTCCACTTTTCGTCAGTTATTTGGAACTACTTACGTCCTGAAAACTAAACGTGTGTTTAAGGTAATGACCTAGTTATTTCTGTATCGTAATCAAATTAGGCTATAAAAATATATTAATTTTCCAATGGGAATTGAAAATACTTTATCAACATGGAAGACTTTGCAACCTGATTTTGACGATTTGACGCTAATAAATCAGAGCGAATTCCTTAAAATCTGAATCAACGCCTCAGACTATAGTCTGAATTTTTTATGAAAACTTTTTGTTTTCCATTTTGAGGGGAAACTCATTACGTAATTAGGAATGAATCTAACATGTATTCTAAATAGTTTAATTTCTTTTAACCGAAATATTGATATTCTGCTAGAATATTGTAATACACTTTGCACCACTTGATTTCGTACATTGTATGACCAAAATCTTTGAGACTTATTACTCGAAGAGCGCTTTACTCAAGATTTGCTTGTTTTCTTGGTGCATTTTCCCGGTTTACTGGATAAATCATGAGTCAACAGTGGTATGCTTTGCATACTCGAATTCTAAGAATTTCTAGTAAGTATTATTAGACTTTAAAAATTTAAAATGTATTTTTATTGATAAAATTTCTGAAGGGAAGGTGCCTTTTCAAGCTTTTTTGTACTAGGTTCTAGTGTGGCAATTAATTCTAGCCAAATAATAGTTCAAATTCCATTTTTCAGCCTTTCGCCAAAAAAAAATCGGTTGTAAAGCCGAAAAGGATTCCCATGATTCTCAAAACCCGTCCCTGCTCATATGCGGTCGAGACGAGTGTGCCAGAAACTAAAAAAAACTTGTCGTCGCCCATATGAGAGTTGACAATTTTTCTGAGCGGAGTCTGTAATTACGAGGCCCAAATAATGGAAACAGAGTTAACGATTCTTAATTGTCGGCTCGGCCACCACATGGAGCCTGCACAGATGGAAGATAAGTTTTGATCATGATTAAGTTGGTTCAGGTTCTCCTAATCCATTCGTGTTTGTTGGAATGATTGGAGAGCGGATAAGTGGAGAGCTAGTCCTAATTACTATGTTCGCAGACTTTCAAGACTTTTAGCATATAGTCCCTAGATTAGGCGTCCAATTGTTTAATGGGCTCGCTTGGAATTACGGATCCTTGTCTCAGTCCATGCTAATTATATTGTATCCTCTCAACTTCACCAGCCACTTTGGGTTGGAGAAATGGGTGATTTGATTACAGATTGGATTGGAACGATAGGCTTTTCTCATTGAGTTGTTAGTGTTATTATGCTCAATTTCTCCTGCATATTATTTTGCCTCGAAATTTTGAGTCTGGGACTGCAAGTGGGTTGATTTAATACTTGGTATTTAAGGAAAGGTTCCGAATGCATTGAATAAAGGTCCAAATATGCACTAAAATATGCAGCAAAAATGTCAAAATAGGGTAAACGTAAATATTATGGAACAGGTTGTAACCACCTACTATATTGTAACCACCAATTGAGATTGCAGACTTTGAATAGCAATCGGCTAAAATATAAAAAAAACTTCAATATGCTCAAAATATCAAGTAAAAGGGCAAAAATATGCTCAAAACTCCGAAATATGCATAAAATTTAAGAGAACATCAAATTATACAATTATGCACTGAAGCCTTAAAACATGCAAAAAAAAATGCAGTACAAAATTTGGTTGATGGAGCCAGATTGATGCGAATCGTTGAGATCCTGAGTTAAAAAGTCAACGGAGGGCACCAGAAACAACATATTTTTGATAAATAATTTTAACCGTAGCTATTTGTAAGGAAAGGGGCCAAAAATAGGTTCAAATATACATAAAAATATCTGCAAAAAATTCCGTTACACAAACACAAGGCAACTAGTAACGAAAAGAATGTAGTAGTAAAATAATTTGAAGAAAGAACGCTCAAATCTTTTAATTTTTCAAATTAAAAATATTTTCAGAAAATGAAAAACCTGTAAAAATTAATTGTAAAAAAACAGTATTACCCGTATAGTATAGAATTCCATTTAAAAGCAGCTTAAATATGCATTAAAAGGTGAAAAGCGGCTAGTAGTTTGAAAATATTCATAAAAAGTAGAACAAATTGAAATCTAAAAATACGCTTCAATAGACTAAAATGTGCCATAAAAATCTACAGTATAAAATTCAGTCATTACTAGAATCTGGTTGTTTTGAATTGCTGAGGTATTCAGTTATAAAATATGAAACAGACGGCCAAAAAATATGCTTTTGCATGAAACTTCGTTCCCTAGCTATTTTTCTGCTGAGAAGAGTTATGCTGATTGTAGGTCCAAGTCATTCACAATATTTACCGTGAAACGAGGGTCTTTTTCCTTTATTTACTTGGTAAATATGGTTGAGGCATGAATAGCGCATTCAGACTGAATAATTATGGCACGTCCGTTGTTGATTCCTTGGATTAAAGCCTATAGTAACTCAATCAAGTAATTTGAGAACGGAGAAGATATAATCTTAATAATTTATTTTGTTCCTCGCTTGGAGTCAGACACGGGAATTTTTGCAGATATTAATATGCATAGAGTGTTTGCCAACAAGAACACCAAAACGATTTACAAATTTGAAATAGGAAAAACTGCAAAATTAACCAAATTTTTTACTTTTTTTTGTACCAAAAATTTAAATGGTTGATAGTGTAAATTTTGTTCAATGAAATAAAGTTTGCTTAGCTCTGTCACCCACTAGTAACCCAAAAACCAAGAAATTGACACAAATTTATGTATTTACATTAATCTAATAATATATTAAAACCACGACAAATTTAATGTAGTTCAAAAGTTAAAATGGTGCACGATGCTTCGCCGTCGAAATGTAAGCGTCGGAGTCGGAGTCAGTGGCAACTGTAAGTTTGAGAGACGGGGTACCTCTAAAAGACGGATGGATGATCGTAAGACGCCTGAGATGATCTGTGGGATAATTGGTTCTAAGGTGGATGAACGATGGATTTGTTGTATGAAGAGAAACGCGAAGCTCTGAGTTCTGATTTGAGACACTCTTCGGAAAGGGTATTTGTGGCATAAAGACGAGTTAGGGGGGTAAAGAATTGAAATATTCATCTGGAATTGATGGTTGGAGTGAGATCTGAGTTGACAAATTCATACCAGTTGACATGACATTATTGTATTTCCATAGAACCTGAGGCAGGGGACTGGTCCTGATCCGCAGTGGTGGCTCAAATGAGAAAATCAGACGCAAATGGACTAAAGGTCGTCTATATTTTTCAAAAATTCATGTTAACTCGAAATTGATTGGGTATAATGTATCAAAATATAGCAACAAATTGGCTTAGTTTTCATAAATTCAATGAAAGGTTTTGACAATTTGAATAAAAATCAAAACCGGATCGAGGCCATCAAAATTTGTCGCATGCTTGAATATGTCACGTGTCATATGCTAGCATATTCCAAGCCTTACATTTTTGGCTGTCAATGTCAAAATCTGGGTTTGTAAAATGCATTTTTGAATCAAAATCCCTAATTGATTTTTCAAAACTCATAATTCTGTAAAACTCAAATGCAAATTCTGAACCGTGTTATTTACGCTTAAAAATTAATAGAATTTACAATGCCGATTTAAGACAAAATCCTGGACCCGAATCAAGTTCACTGGACTCAAGAACTCGTTAGACATGGTCATCCCTGCTTTCCGGCTAGATGGACGGAGCGGAGGTCAGATTGTGTAATGGAGAGTGACATGTAGTGGAGGTCTTCTGCACTTGGAAGAATAGGAGCCTTCCCCAGTTACCCCCAAACCTTTACGTCTCGTTGGATTGGGTCGTCGGGAGACGAGGACTGTCAGTCCATCAGCAGGTGAATAACGAGGATGTTTTCGTCAAAGGGAACCGACGGCTCTACCCCCCGCAGGAATTTTATAATTATGCTCAGCAAAATGAAGCATCAGACTAGATTATTATTCAAAATAGTAGTAAAAAAAGGAAGGAGAATAGGAAGGGTTAGGCGGATGCGTTGGTCCATCCAGTTCTATCAAAATCTAGTATATTGTATCTTCATACCTTCCTTCTTTGCTCAATTCAAAATCTCACCGACTCTCTGTCGGCCTTACCCACTTCTCCAGCACGTCTTTGATTCAGGAATTTGTGTCCGCATTTGGAAACGACAAAAGGCTTGGATTCTCTACTGCCTAGCCCCCTGGGACATCCTATTGGGTCACGATTATAGTCCAGATAAGCTATTCATTCGCAGAGAATCAAACCCACTACGGAGAAGCTGTATTCAGGAAATATCCTCAGGACAGGAGGATATCTGAGAAGGACAAATAATTGTTCACCTTTCATCTCAGCACAAAAATTGGCGGAAGTGTAAAAAGCGTCACTCTTATAGACAAGAAAATGGTGTATCTGCTCCATGAGAAAAAATTATATATGTTGGAGCTAGTATGGATAATTGTCTGTTTTACATAATAGCCGCCTTTTTTAGAAAATGAATTCTAAAGAACGTTCAATACCGTTTGCAAATATGTATACCCGATTTCTGCACCTAGCTGCACATACTCAGAATTTTACGCTCTTTCCAATGGTGCAGTTCTTTATTCAACCACATATACCAAACCAAAACACATTAAATCAACATGCAAGGGTCTAGACAAAGAAAGTGTATCCCCAATCATGTGCTAAGGTATATTTGATTAAATTAAAAATTATGCCATCGGAAATAACTTAAAATGCTGAGTAATAGCAGCTAACTTCAGAAATCAGATTCAAATACTTTCAAGCATTAATCAAGGTTGCTTAAACTTAGTTTCCCATTTTAGCCGGCTACTATGTAAAATAGCCAATTATCTATACTATCTCCAACATGCGATATATATATTTGTTGTTTGTTGTAAATCAGAAGCTTGCTTGGTTATTCAGTGCGAGTCCCTTGTTTAAAGAGATCAGTTGACGGAACAAAGAAAGTGAGCGCCTTGCAATTTTGTTATATTGAAAATACAACTGATTCAAAAATTCAATCAGCTTGTGAATTTATTCAGATTTTAAAAGTTCACGAACAACTCTCCCTGAGATTTTTGAAAAAAATTAAAAAATTAGCATGAATGTTGGCTTGGGAAAATTATTGAAAGAGCAGCGATAATTTCCAGAAACTGGCAAGTCAAAATAAGCCTAAGCTCATGCTATGTCGCCTCCAGCTTTACATCCACGTTTTCTTCCAATTTCCCTATTAAATAGGTCAGGCCGTCCTGAACGCCTGAGAAAATAATTATTTCGATTAATCTTAGGCTTAAGCCTAACCACACCTAAACTAACCTAACCTAATTTGAATTGACTTTGACTCCATGGAGGCAATAATGACAATGGCAATTAAAGGCGACAATAGGCTTCAGTGCTGGGAGGCGAAATGGTAACGCTTGGTCTACCTACCAACTCTTGAAAAATATCTCTAATCAGGTCTGAAAATTCAAAAACAGTCAGATTTTTCATTTCTCGGTTATATTTTTTAATTAAATACTATATTGCGAAGTCTTTCGGGTTTCCTTTGGCGACTGCAGTATTTTTCAAAAGATGAACCACCCTGTATATGTACATGCAGTGCAACCTTTAGAATAACTGTCATACATTTCATGAACTGTGGCTGCATTTATTTTAGAGCGAGAAATTCTCTTCGTTTGTCGGCCTTAGAAAACTCCCGACAGCTTCTTTTTTTGTTGGTTTTCATTTCCTAGTCTGCTTCTCTAGACCTAATGACAAGGTAGCTCTGGGAATCATGTCCTGTGTAAGAACTGAATTCTATGGCATAGCATGCTCGGTTTTAGACAATTGCCGGGTTCCTTCTACTCCTGCATAATTCCTGATTATTACTCGACTCCCTTCTTCGTGTCACTCCTGCGGTTGTCATCATGGGACCTCATATTTGACGCATAAAAACTGGAGACGCGGCAGCTCTCAACCGTAAATTGCGATTGAAGTCAAACTTGAGCTTGAACTGCATGGGATCCGATTCTTTTGGTCAGCATGTCGTCGAAGTCGATGCATCAATTTCAATTGTGCAATTTTAATTGCTCAAAACGAGTTGTATTAATTTAAAATTAATACATTTAACTTGAGGCCGAAAATAATCAAGAACAAGTAGGATTGATTGTAACGTTTGTTCAAATACAAATTATGATTATTTACAAAATGTACACAAATTATTATTTACAATACTATCAACCATGTAAACATGCGATTTATGCTCCTTCAGAGTCACCTGGGCTTTCCAGGTGAACCATTCCTGTCAACAGAGCATGGATTAACCATGTCTCAATTCTCTTTTTCTTCCGTTTCTCTCTTCACTATCAAACATGTAGTCTCACAAGCAACAGCTATACTGTTGTGTATCGGGTAAAACGCCTATTTGTCAATTCAACTATTAAATTGGGTATTAAATAAAAGGGCAACAAATCACTTCGCTCTGTAATTGCGCCCGCCCAAATTATTCTGAATTAGCAAAGTGTCAGTTAGGCTTAGTCCTCAGATTTAGGCTAGGTCGAACGTGAACAACGTTTAGTAATTATATTCACTGCAAATCATCACCAGATTAGCCTCAAGTTCAAGGTCAGCACCATATTTTTACAGTTAATGCACAAAGATCCAAAAATGATTAATTAATAATGGTAATGAAAACTGAAAAATATAATTTACAAGTTGAGCATTTAATTTAAATTTACGTAGGTGTTTGGGTGGAAAATTCCTGTATTACGCCGACCAATAGATACAAACGTGCAAAATTGTATGCGGAGGTAGTCAAAGCTGGTCTGGTAGTAAAGTCTAAGAAGCAGTTGAATGCGTTGAAGAAGCATGTGAGACGAAGACGAGCCGAAGTTTGTATAAACCCTAGTCTGGTCATATAAACTGAAGCCGGATAAGGGGAAAAGTAGGAGGTCCCTGAACCAAGTGAGTGCGGCCCGAACACATCCCGTGATACGCTGACCACAAACATGACCCAAGCAAGAAGGGAGTTGGACAGAAAAACGATTTCGGTGTCTCCTGCCCCGTTCCCCGGCTCCATGTCAGTTGAGTGAGATTGACAAGAACACCGGACCATGACAAAATACCACCTCTTTTCAATATTACATGATTAGGTTTTTTTTTTCTAGGACAGGCTCTCCCTCCAAACTGTTGGGACGAATTAAGGAACATGGGTAATGCAATATTGAGCTCTTCTGACAAGGGAACAAGGGAGACGTACAGGAAATCATTGTGGATGACAAGAGCCAGGCCTGGTTACACAACTGGAGAAATCGACCACCGAAAAAGGGTTCTGTCACAGGAACAACCAAGGCGAATGCAAAATTAAACACATTTTTTTAACTTACATAAACCATGTCGAAATATTTTGGATCCTCATTGATACTGTATTCGTATGAACCTGAACTTGATAGCAAAATATCAGGAAAATAGAAAGCAAATAATTAAAAACATTAAAAAAAATAATTAAACAAGAAGAAATCTGGATTTCTCCTCAAATAAGCTGAGTTTTGATTGAGTTTTGCTTGAGTTTTACCTGAGTTTTCAGAATTCATAGAATTCATACTTGAGGAAGGATGACCGAATGAAGACCAAGCTCAAGCCTAAAGCGAAGCTGAGGATTCAAATGGATTTTAATAATTTTAATTTTAAAGAAAGCAAAGTATGCCCTGTAGAATCTATTCTTACCTTTTGAAATAACTGCATGAGACTCAATGTTAAGGTTTCTCATCTGATATTTGTACTATCTGTATAGCTTGTGATCCGACAACTGACCAGTGGGCAGGTTATTCATTTCCCTAATGCATCCTGGCTTTCATTGACAATTACTTTTTCTATTTTATTCCATTTTCCTGCCGGTTTCATGTCATGCCGGGCCAGGGGATGGACAGGAGCCTTCCGATCCGATTTCACATTTAATTATTCAGAAAGCCTTCATGGCAAAATGATTTGTGAGCCCATCTACTACGGGTTTTTGTTTTGACCTGCAACATTGTGCTGTGCAGAGTGCAACTGCGCATTCGTTGAATAAGTCTATTCGATTTTTCGACCGAAATAACCTATTTTATTAGCTTTAACTAATTCTAAATTCTTCACTTAAAGCATCTGGGTGTACTATTTTGCTCACCGTTTGACCGTTACTTTGGTATCAATTTTTCAGTTAGTTCTTTCACTACAAAGAAATGTTTTTTTTTCAAAATATTTCAACAAAATCTCACTTTAACTGGTATTCCCCAATTTTCACCGTTTCTTTTTTAACCGCAGCCTATAAAAGTAGCAAAACAAAAACAGCCACATTTGGTACGGCAACATAACAACCGCCTCATAAGCATCGCAACACTAAAACAGTTTTTAAAAAAAACGCAACATAACATGCATATGACAGCATTAAAAACCGTAGAAACAATTCTTTCACTAATAAATCCTTGTTTTTGTTTGTCAGATTTTTTTCGTTACAGTTTTAATACTTAGGTAAAGCAATGTGATTTTTATGATGCAATTTTTATAGTGCGGTTCTTCAAGTTGTGATATTTAAAACTTCGATTTTATTTTGTGACTATTATTGTAGCAATTTTTAATTTCACCCATATCAACCACTTTTAATCTATTCGTTTTCATATATTTTCGAAAAAAGAACCTCAAGGGACTTTACTAAAAATGAAGTTTAGAACACGAGATTACATGCAGACAAGTATGAATGAACGCACTAAAATTCAGAAACTGCATCCCCAAAATCTGTATAAAACTAAAAATATCGCTGGATTTTCGATACTCCTTCAGAGTGACCTATCCTGTCTGGAGCATCACAATCCATTAATCCCTGATGCATAGCCGTTTATTTTGTCAAATATTTTTGATTCGGAATCATGAGTTCCGCACGAGACAGGTGGAATTAAAGCTCGGGTCGTTTCTGAGCTGACTGTATTTGAAAATTGGAAGAACCGGATCTGGGTTTCTATTCCCTGACACGACATGGAATTACTATTGCATGCCTGTGGTTTCGGGTTTGAATTTCTTGAACTGGGTGGTTTGGGTTTCCATGTTCTTCTGTCTCAGCTCCCTCGTTGAGGAGGATAATAATAGTTTAGCCGAGAGGTACGTCGATCGTCGATGGAATAATCAGGGAATGTGAGTGGATTTGGGATAAGAAGGCTTGATTCGATCCAAGTACGCTGTTCAGAAATGATGAGGATAGGCCGTAAATAACAGCCTAATGGTAATAGATAGAGTCTGAGCTCAGGGATCAATTTTCATTAACTAATATTAGGTGGACCAGGAGTCCTTAACTAGCATCCCCGCCTCAACCCTTGTCTTTCAAGTACTTTGACCCACCCACGCCATGCAGCATACCATTAAATTGAATTTGAAAATTGAAATGCTCGTGTAATAGCTTCATTTTTGCTGCAAATTCGATATACTGAATGCCTTTGTTGAGTCAGTTAATCACCCGAATTTATAGGTAATCATTTGGTATGCAGCGGAATGCGGGTTTGGTATGATTTTTGGCTCGGATTAAAATATCCACATTTAGCACATATTTGCATTCTTACGGCTCAAATTATATATAGCCTCATATGCAATATTGTCTCCAGCATTGCCTCCTAACCTAGCCTCTGCGTTTTCTTTGTATTTTCCCAGTGGTTTGGTTTTGGTCAGGTTTTTTGTGGCGCTGTGGAGCTTAGTTATTTTGATTCATATCAGTCTTAATCCCAACATTACCCAACCTAACCTAATTCAAGCTAACCTAACCTAGCCTAGCATAACTGGAATTAACTAATATTCCATGGGAGGTAACAATGATAATTGAGATTGAAGGTGACAATAGCCGCGCAGGCGGCAATAACCTGCAAAGCTGGGGACAAATCAACCCAAAATATTGTTGTCTTCAGACTATTTTTCGGTCATTTTGTTCGAAATTTACAAAAAAAAATATGTTAATTAAAAAATTTCCAGATACTTTCCAATTAGGAGCAACGTTTGTCCAGATGCATTCCAGATTTTCAAAATGAAATATCTAAAAGAGCTTTATTATATTTTGAGAGTCATGAAGTACACATTTTGTCCGATTGAACTTTATCATCCCGCCACTGATTTCGTCCTTCCCGGTGAAAGTTATAAATAAATGCTAAAATAAAAAAAAATAATACATAATAAATGCGCATCGAAACCCCAATTCATATAATTACGTAGAACAATACGATATTTCTTAAGAAGTCATGAGCCGTTGAACCAACCAGTTAAGCAATTCATTGATTCCGGTAGAAAATTCCTTTTCTCCGGCGGGCAAATGAACAGATTCAGGCGCTCAGAACAGATACTCATCATCGTAATTTGTTTTCTTAACTGATCACAAAATTGTACTCAAGTGGTTAACAATAATTATATGAGTTTTATGACTTAAGACCCTTGTGCAAACAAAGAAAGGCAACAAGAGCTGTATTGAACTCGGATTTAAAAACAATACACCTAAAGTAGCACTCCTCGTTGAAACTTGATTGTGCATGAGGTCATAAGAACCCGATTAAGGCTTATAAACCCAAGTGCTAACTGTTCTGCCCGACGAAGGTATTTAATTGAAATAAGCAGAGGTAGGTGAGTGGGCCGAAGATGAGGGAAGGCTGCTTTCCACCCTCTATCATCCTCTCAACACAATCATTAACAAGATTAGGCACTTAGAATTTAGAATCTTGATATTTAAATTTTGTTTAAGTATATGTGTGTAAGCATAAAACCATGCGGAAAATTATAGCAGAATTCAATTGTTAAAATTGAAATTACCTCATCTTCTGCAAAACCAGGTTAGATACAGCTATTTAAAACTAAGTAAATAATTTTTTTTTAAACATGATTGGGCTGGGGTAATAAACGGCGAATACGTGGTATACGTAATCTAATCACCCTGGAAGAACTCCATGGTACTTATGCACCCATGGTATACACTTGCCGGAATGATTAAAATCCTTCTTGGCGCTTGGGAGAAAATTAGCTTAACTCGGATCATCTAATTAAAACCTCAATAGTAGGAGCTAGACTAAAATAATTTGCACGAATTCTCGTTGGATTAGGTTAGGTACGGATAAAAGAGGTTACGGGTAGCACTCAAGATTCCGGGAGAACTGGGCAAAAACGAGTTGGTAAGCTAACCTAACACCTAACCTAACCTAACCTTTAATGTTCTTTTAGCATTTTTGCCAAAATTGCCCACTTAGCCCAAACTCACTTAACCTAAACTAACAAAAGCTAACCTAACCTGATGAAGTTTCTGGTTTGCCCAACTGATCGACTACGTTACCCAAGCATCAACGTTTGACCTTTTGCTTGTTCGATGACGTAACCTTATCAGACCAAATTTCAGTTTAACTTGTTTGGAGTGGTTGGCTTTATTCGTATCAGGCAAAAAGCGCGAAACGCGACACGAATAAGCGCAAGAATTATGTTAGATTAGATTTTTCGAGTGTCGAGCCTTTCGGTGTTGCGTTTTTTGATGGCGAGCTTTTTGATTGAAAGCATGTAATTTCCGTTGGTGCTAAGCGTCGAACCCTGATAATGAGTCTCGTTGAGCCAAGTAGTGTAATTGGGACGGAGGACCTATCAATTTCCTCGCACTCCCTCAAAACGGTTGTAATTATCGAAAGCCCACCTTGGAGTCCTTCTCTGGAAATGGGATCAGGCTCATTTTATTTAATTATCAAATACCAGACGAGGGCTCCAGTCATAACTCCTAACAAGACAGGGATGAGTAAACAAAAGGTCCGTAATTCCGTTTAATTTTATTTTATTTCCCAAATCAATTACTCATTCTTCTGGAGGGCTCGAACCCTTCCCCTTCCCCTTCCCGGCCCTTCCTCCGCTTCGGCCCAGCCCAAGGTGGGAGACAGTGACAGCTACATAATCTACTAACGTTGTTACGCAGGAGGCTGCTTATTATTTCTCAAGAACCAGGGTCCTCCAAAGAACAATTTTATGCGCATCACATCATAAAAATAACAATGTGGATTTTTTTTTCTGTTTGTTTCTTGGGAAAGATTGATGGGTAGCCGTGATTTGGTGTAGGAAGGAAAACCTTTGGACCAAACTGCTCCTGCCCGTAACATCTTTTTACGGAAGGAATTCGGCCGATCCATTGTGAAGCCTGACTGTAGTGTAAAATAGATGTGAGGAATGGTACAGGGACATCTTCTTCGGTGTGTCTTATGTCTCCATTCCAGCCTTCAGTTGACACTTGGAGTGGTGACATGGGAAACAAAGGAAGATGTCACTCGGACTCTCGTCCTCTCACTTTCCTCTATCACGATTTCCGCACTGTCTCACGCTTTGGAACTATCGGCTACGCGGACTTTCTCAGGCTGGGAACACATTCTTGAAGACAGTAGTACAATAGCCCATTGTCTCACATCTTTGATCCTCTGACGCTGGAAACATGATTATACCTATATATCTTATATCTATTGCTTCACCCTGCATTTGTGCTTGGTCTTGAATTGCATGTTTGGAGTTTGGAGTTTTAATTTGAGCATAGTCAGTGTGTCGACTTTTCATCACTTTGCATATTTTTATCGATAAATACCAAGAAGTGAAAAAAGTGGTAAAAATGATAAATGATGATAAATAGTAAAAGAAAGTGTGCAAAAATTTGAATACAGTGATCTGATCTGATATCTTATCCCTTATCTTACATAGTGTAAGGATTGATAATTGAGAAGGAATGAAGCGGAGTTTACACAGAAAACAACACAAAAACTAGAATCGTTCGCATAGATGGGCAAGATCACCAGAAAATGATCTTGAAGATTAATAATATTAAAGGAAAAATTTAAGCTCAGAAGATCACAAGATCAAGATCAAGCAAAATCACAAAATTTTCAAAATCAAGATCCCAAGATCAAGATCATTTTAAAGCCGAAGATCGGGATCATAAGATCATGTGATCTTCAAAATCGCGATCTTTAAATCTTTATGGCGGAAAGATCATAAATCAGATCGTTGGGTCGTCTAAGATCAAGATCCCCAGATCAAGATCAGAATATTACTTCAAGATCAAGATCTTTTTACAGACGAAAAACGCGATCTTAAGATCAGTGATCTTCAAGATCGAGTGATCTTGCCCATCTATGATCGTTCGTTTCAAAAAAGGAATGCAGAGGACGACGACCGACAAAAAATGCGTTTGATTTGACGAATTTTGACTTTTGCCACCTTTCTTTACGTGATCTCTGCCTCAATTTCTATTGATTTTTTATCATTTTTTATCAGCGAGGGCTTTGATAAAAAAATGATAAATATCACTGATAAATCTCAGTGGTAAAAAATGCCAGATAAAAAGTCGAAACACTGAGCATAGTCCTCATAATTCGATAGTTTTGCGTTATATCATTCGATTAATGCAGCCTAATTCAAGACATAGGTTGAACGTTGAACCTAATTTGTACAATGCGGGTGGAAGTGAATCGTAACAATACACGGACCCTGGTGTCAAATAGTCCTATATATTTGGCGCCCTACAAGTCCATTCTGGAATATGGAAATAAAAATCCTAACACAATGGATGAAATCGGCTAATTGCCCTTACATCAAGTATTTTGGCAGTTCAGCTTGAACATTTGAAAGCTGACATTCTTTTAATTATTTAGTGGCATAGAAAATGCAAAGATATTGAGGCTGCCTTCAAAAGTCTATATTCCATTTTTATGGCGCCAAATTCAAATTTTAAATGTATTAAATGGTGTAACGGAGCATGGTACGGAATATGGAACTGGTTAGATTCATCAGGTGTTTCAATACAAAGTGTCAGTGTCAGAAGTTCAGAAGTAAAAAAAAAAAGTGGTGGTGTCCTTGCTTGTTCTTAATTTATGATGGATTTCCTGTTGCTATGCAGGTCAAATCATATTCTTTAGGTTCAAAAGACCTCAATGTGATTGACTGTCTTCTTCCTACATTTTTTGAAAAGTCTGATGAATTGATGCGTTGGTGGTGTTGGGTCGCCCACGAAATCCATTCCTTTGTAGAAAGATTCGACAGGAGAAAAGATTGATGAAGTGAAGTCCATCACGTTAACTTGCTACCAGATTATGATACCTCTCATCTAAGCCCTAAACACTATCTTTGAGAAAATTGTTCAACAAGCGTCTGAGTCGGGTCTTGGGTCCGCCTTATTTGGAATCTTAACTCCTCAGCCTTTTCATCTTAAATCATCAAGAGGAACAGGCAATACAGATAATCTTTCTGTAGTACAAAAATTTTAGTGAACTGCATGTTTGCATCTGTCACACTTGGTCACACCAACAATTTAAATGTAAATTTCAGTTCAGTGCTTAAAATTTGGATTTCTATAGAGCACGTTAAGCGTATAGCCTGCCTTCAGCAAAAATACATATAAAATTCGAAATGTCTTGAAACAGTTGATTCCTGCAAATCCTTCGTTGAAGTATTTAAAAAAACAAAAACATTTAGGCATATGTTAAGAAATGTGACGATAGTACTGATTTTAATCAAATTATCAACGAATTTCAACTCCTTGTGTCTAGATTTGACACACACTGTCATAACTGGAATCGGATATCCTACACCTTAAGAAGAAGTTGAAAAAGAATTTTTTAACTGATTTTAATACCTCAACGATTCAAAAACATGGTTCCAATGAATTTCATTCGATTTTTTTGGGCGTATTTCAAAGAAGCTCATATCACATACAGCATTTGTTTTTTAGTTTTAGCGCATAATTGGGGGATTTAACGTTTGACGTTTAAAATTTGACATTTTTTGAAGTTGCTTTTGAAGGTTTATTTGGTATTAATTTTCACTTCAAAAAATTGCTTAGGTTTTATTGTTCTTAACTAATATCTTATTTAGGAGTTCAAAATTTTTTTTTGAGTTTTGGTCGTAAAGTCTTATGATGTTGTTCAACTTTCCTTAGACATCTACATACTTGGCCAACAGGATTTAATACAAGGCAATTACTTCTTCGAAATTCAAATACGTATTTTTTCACCACAGCTGCTTTCATTTGCTTAACTTAGTGCGTACGTTGCTTGGTGCATATTTGTGTGCATATTTGAATCCTTTTTAGTCATTTCTGAAAAATATTTTATTAAATGTTTTTAAGTTAACCTCATGTCAAGTTCCCCTTTAAACATGCAAGCATTGAGAAATACTGAATCGCGGCTGGCAATATTGAAGGAGAAGTGACATTTATTTTAATGACAGTTCAGTGACATTCAGATTCGCGGTGGTCCGGCGCAAATCAGCGAACGCTAATTAGTACAGCAACGCTATAACATTAAATTATGCAGTTAAAGAACCCGTAAAACCCGCCGCATAAAAACATCTTAGCACCAACGTCATTAGTTCTTCCTTGCTATTTGTGTGATTGTTAGGTTTTTATTTTCCTGAGCTGGTTTGAGGATTATTGTCGTCTTGAAATGGAAGGTCGGCAGGAGATGAAACAAGGGAAGAAGAAGGGAGCGAAAGAGTTATTAAGGTTTTAGGGTTAGTTTGGTTGGTCTAAAGTTCTTGCGTTTGGGACTAATTGGGTAGGAAGAGGAGCAGGAGTTATTCTGAGAAGAGTCGCCTAGTCGGAACTTCGTGTCTTCGTCTCCCGTTGATTGTCATTCTGTGGAGATAAAAAGACAGGTAAAGGTCTTACGTCAAAGATAAAACAAACCTGACATGTGTTAACTAGAATATAACATTTAGGCTTATGTTCCTTGCGTGTAGTGATAAAAAGATATCTGGTCTTCTTTTTTTTCATGGTAAAACGAGGCGTCTTATGCAGGGCGAGGTAATCTTAGACTATTATTACTGTCGGGTTGGTCCTTCTTTCGGTAAGACGACTTGTTGACATTGACACTAAATTGAGACCGGTACGTTATTCTACGCTTGAGCTCATTTCGGCTTCAGATAGCGAAGTAAGCGTCTCAGGGTGATACAGACCTGATCTTGCCGAGTTGGTCTACACATTGTTCAGCGGAAAACATGACAGAAAGAGGATCTTAAGGATTTTAGCGCGAAGATTCAAATAAATCAAATTCATTGTTTTCATGTTTTGATTCATACGTAGACGAATGCATTTCGTAAATATCTGTACAGCGATTTTACGTAAAAGTTCAGAGAAACCTGTCACCGTTAACTGGATCGAAGATCATATAAGTACTGACATTTTCCAAATATTCTCAAATTCAGGACAATTTGAAAAAATAAGATACACTGTTAACTGAAACGACCGATACGACAATCGTCCTAAAAATTTGGTATTAGAATTTTCACGTTGCAAAAAGAGCTTGTGCAGTATCTCATATTCTGATTTTCTTTGGAAAATTATTTCTGTAAATTATTTTATTCATGAGACGAACGCGAGCACTTGCTACTTGTATGTACATAGGTAATTAATATTCCTATTTCTTTTTAAAAGTTTGGACAAATATTTGTATTTAAAAGGCTTGAATTTCAGGGTCTCCGTGCACTTGTAGTACGCTTTCGTCTTATTTTGGCGAACATAAAATAACCTGTCGCGTAATTAATGTCAATATTGAATTATTTTAATCGATATTCGAATGATTTTGCAAATCAGATCGTTTAAATGTAGCTAAATCTCCCGTAAAATACTCCACCGAATTCGACTTTAGTCGATCTGTATTGAAAAGCGTGGCATACTGACAAGGCTAAATTATTTGATGGCGTATGGCTTATCGCCAACAAAACTTCTAAACTTCACAGCGCCTCTTCCGAATAAATGTTGAATACAGCCAGAAACAAAATTAAATTAAGCCATATTCCGTGATGTTTCTTAGAGAGGTTTCATATTTTAAACCAGGTGAACACAAGAACCTTCAGAAATTAGCATGTAATTAGCATTAAGTTTGAGGTTTAGTTCCACAGATGAAACGTGAAAACGAAGGGTTAAGTTCCTATCCCTTATTTTGGCCCCGGGAAGACCGGAGCGTGTAATTTCCTTGAGATGCCTGCCTGCGTCCTGTTTCTGTTATGGGCTGGTTAGAAGGGTCGTTAGTTATGGTCTCATCATAATATTAGATAGCGTGAGTAAGCGAAGCCTGGATCGGGAGGGATGATGATGTGATGAAGCTCTTATCTCCTTCGGTGGTCTGGCCCAAGTCCTGACGAGCCGGAGTTCCTTCAGCCACGTCAACGAAGGAGGATCCTCTCTAATTCTGGAACAATTAGGAGGCGGGTCTGGCAGTGGCCTCCGGGCAGCCAGATCCTGACGCAGTGCCGGCTCATTCCGAAATCGGTAGACAACGACAGCATAATATCATTCATTTGAAGAGTTGGCTTTTCGGGTTCGAGGGCCAGAACGTAAAAACTGTATTCCATGAAGGTTGTCTCAAAACGAAGTATTTCAACAAACAAACTCTGCGAATAGATCCTTTTCTGATAGCATAGCCTGTAACTCACGTGCGGAGCATAGCGGGAGAAGCTATACCCACACTTTTAGGTAGTAC